>JBBBDQ010001148.1:400000-422500 GCA_037127315.1 Ascarosepion bandense
TTTTCTCTACATTTCATCTGCAGGGTGTGATGGGTAAATTGTAATTTTGTGCATTGTTTGTTTTTGATTTTGTCGACTGCACAGTATAGTAGAGTCAGTTAAAAAGCATACGAGA
This sequence comes from Ascarosepion bandense, assembly GCA_037127315.1. Classification (NCBI taxonomy): domain Eukaryota; kingdom Metazoa; phylum Mollusca; class Cephalopoda; order Sepiida; family Sepiidae; genus Ascarosepion; species Ascarosepion bandense. The sequence continues at coordinate 400,116 of JBBBDQ010001148.1, forward strand.
AAAAGAGCACTATGACATGATTCCCTGCACTAGAAATTTGGAAAGGGAATGCTTTATTGTTTGGCATTCACTATGGAAGCATGAATGCAAACATTTCTGTGTGTTTGGATGCCAATCTGAGAACAGTGTAGAGTATTTAGAAGAATTTGAATGACATATCCAGTCAACATCATGATGTTTGTATTGATTACTAGGGATGGTGACATTATGGCTCCATTCATCTTCCAACAGGGCCTTAGACTCAACACAGAGGCTTACATCAGGTGCCTTGAAGAGATAGTGTTACCCTGGGTCATCTAAATTATGCAAAAATTACGATAACACTTACTTGGAGAAAAGAGATTAATACTTTTCCCAAGGGTATTTGTGCATAAGTGAATGCATGGGATTCAACTGGAATTTGAACTCGGCACTCCAATTTGTCGTTCCAAGTCGATATCTACTGCACCACAACTCAACAGATCTAAAAATGAATGAGTGAAATGTATCTGTATATTTGTGTGTATGTTTAAATAAATAATGAATCTTTGTACTTTTTTCCCCTAAGCTGGTAATTTAACAGATATATTTATCAAAATTACACAAAAATATCTTTAAATACTAAACTGTAAATTTATTCAATAAAATCGACATTGGCTTCTACCATGGCCTCCAGCTGACTTTGGAATCTCCTGCAGCTCTTATGGATGGTCTCCTTGTTTAAGTTGGTGAATGCTGCCATAATCCTTGCTTTCAGTTTATCCTTGGCGCTACAAGGAGTTTTGTTGGTCTCTTGCTCTTGACAATCTCTCTGTTTTAAGTTTGTGAATGCTGCCATGATCTTTGCATGGTGCAGAGTCCTGTTGCCAGACATAGGGGAGTTTTGTTGGTCTTTCATTCAACGGCACCCAACACATAATCAAAGGGGATGCAGTCTGGGGAGTTAGGTGGCAAGATCAAAGGGGTGATGTGGTGGCAGAAATTGTCTGATAACTTTGATTGGGTTCTCCTGCTTGTGTGGCATGGTAAAGAATCCTGTTGCCAGACATAGGGTCTTCCAACCCTCTTGACCCAGGGCAGCACTACATCCTTAAAGCACCTGATGTATGTCTCCATGTTGAGTCTGAATCCCAGTGGGAAGATGAATGGAGGAATGTTACCATCACTATTGATAATGCCAAACGCCATTATTTAACTCTTTGTGAATTCTCTGCACTGTCCTCAGATTGACACCCAAACACTCTGAAATCTTCATACTGAATCTTCTGGCAAAAATGTCAAGCAGTACAGCATGCCGTTCAAAATTTCTAGCTGAGTGAATTGTGTCATGGTGCTCAACTGACCCTACTATGCTGTGCAGTCAACAAAAAACTAAAAATGTACAAGTGAAACAAAAAATATGAAATTGTGCAATTTACACATTGCACTTCAATAAATATTATTATGATAGGATATAAAAATCTTGACAAAGTTTCAAATTTGATGAGTTGAAAAATTTCATGAAAAGAGATTTGATAGAAAATAACTGTGTTTCACCATTGGAGGTCCTCAGTCAGTCAGTTAAGTGTCATACGTGATACACGCTTTGGGCGATCATATCTCAAAAGAGACATGTCTGACTGAACAGAAGATTATCCCGCAGTAGGTTGCCATTGCTTTCTGTAGTAGACTGGTTGCCAGCCAAGGCTATAGAACCCAAGTTGTTCTGTTATTTAACCCATAACTGGAGAAAAGAGATTAATACTTTTCCCAAGGGTATTTGTGTATAAGTGAATGCATGGGATTCAACTGGAATTTGAACTCGGCACTCCAATTTGTCGTTCCAAGTCGATATCTACTGCACCACAACTCAACAGATCTAAAATTGAATGAGTGAAATGTATCTGTATATTTGTGTGTATGTTTAAATAAATAATGAATCTTTGTACTTTTTTCCCTAAGCTGGTGATTCTTGTGAAAAAAGAAGAAATAAAAAAAGTGACCTTTAAAAAAGTTGTTAAATTAATTTTACAGTTCTTAGTTCAAATTAAAAGGTTTTAAATTTTCCCAGCTCTGTTTTTTTTTTCTTTTTTTTACTTAGATTAAAGGTAAAATCACCTTCTAATTATCAGAATGGCTTGAAAAAAAGAAATTTATTTATCTTATGAAACGAATCCAAAGCGGATCCTCGTGTAACCTTTCAGAATGTCTTCAAACAGATTTGTTTGTGGTTTATTCGTATCCTTTCCAAAAATCAAATCGATCATATGTGATTAAAATAAGATATAAAAATGTAAGAATTGAATATATAAATTGAAATCTGGCAAGATGAATAGAATAAGTAAAGAACAGGTAGGAAAAAAAAAGTATGCGTCTATATTTCTGAGATGAGGCAGTATTTACACTATTTACATAATTTGGACTACTGTCCTCATCTTGGTTGCCATTTGTACAATGTTTCAGCTGTTGTATGCTCCGGCCTTCTTCAGGTGTTAGGAATTTTGAACCGAACCTTTTATTACGATCAGTGAGGTATAGCATTCTTATTTCATGTGCGATGCCACTTCTGGTAACCATGTAGTTATCTCTCTTTAACTTAACTCTGAAAGTGATTTTAGCCTTGTATTGGACTTCCACCACTTTTTGCGTCAAGTCTCTGTAACTAACCAACATCTATATCCACTAGATATTGGTTAGTTCCAGTGAGTTGACGTTCATATCCACTGGGCCATGTGGATATCGACAAAGGTTAGTTCCAGTAACTTGACCCAAAGGGTTGTGAGTTCAATACCAGGCTACAGCAGTAGTGAACTTAGTCAGATTAGAGGGAGATAGCTCATGACTACCAAAAGAGACTTCACACAAGGAATAAGAATGATATACCCCAGTGATGGGGTATATCTTTGGCAGTAGTGTCTGAGCGAGCCGCCCCTGACGACTGCCCTGTTCAAGGGACGACTGCCCTATTTTAGCGGGTTCTTTTTGGCATGACGGCCACATATAACATTGTCTAATTTTTAGAATATTGACTGTCAATCAGCACTTTATTGTTTGAAAAATCTTATTCTAAAAACCCTGCAAAATTTAAGGCTTTAAAATTACTAAGAAAATACCCCTGTAGGAGTTACCAGTGAAGAGATATGTTGGGACTTTCGTTGGTGAAAGAAATAAAACTTATTTCCAATCCCACGTGGGTTAGTAAATATTAGGTTGTCCCAAAAGTTTGTAAACACTTGTGAAATGGGTCTATCTGGTCCAGCACAATTGAGACAAGCGATGGGTTCAGAAAGAGCAAGAAAGTCATGTTGTGCGTTTGCTGGAACTTTGAAGGAATCGTACATTTTGAGTTGGTTCCGAATGGTCATGCCATCAGTGCTGAACTTTATGAAAAGTTGAAGCAAAAGTACCCAGCTCTGATCAACTGAATGTGTGCTGTGACGCAGCAGGACAATGCCAAGCCACACACCGCCAGGAAAACCAAAGACAAGTTTGAAGAGCTGAACGGCGTTGAGGTTCTGCCACATCCAGCCTACAGTCGTGACTGTGCTCCATCAGATTACGGCCTTTTCCGCTCAATGCAACACTTTCTGAAGGGCCACCGATTCAACTCGTTTGATGAAGTCGAGGAAGCATGTCAAGAATTCTTTGATTTGAAGCCGGCTGAATGTTACTTTGACCAGATCCGAAAGCTTGCAGATCGATGGCAGAAAGTCTTGGAAAATGTTGGTCTTTATTTTGAGCAATAATTTTTGTTGTTTTTGCAAGTAAAATTTCAATTTTTTTGCATTTTCTGGTAACCTTAGATTACTTGGCAAGTAAAATTTCAATTTTTTGCAAGTGTTTACGAACTTTTGGGACAACCTAATAATATTAAGACGGGTCACCATGTGATGATAAGGCGGAATGGAGAAATGGAATAAATGTTCTCAAAGAGACATTTATAATACATATATACATAAACAGGTGTCTACATGTGGAGAAATAAATATCAATTATTTCAAACGCAAAGCAAAGTATCAGAAGGAACAAAAAGGAAAGGTCTTACATTTGAAGATACCTCAGCTTGGCTATTGTCATGATTCCAAATATGGAGGAACCAAATTCATCTGTGTCTCAAAGAAATAGGGTAGGCTTCAGTTTTGTCCCCCATGGGATAGCAGGAGTTTCTTGTTCCAGCAGGACATGGTGGCAGGCAGATTCTGCTTACTCCAAACTGCCTGGGCAGAAGGTGAGCAACCTTCTACCTCGGTTGCTGTTAGCTGAAAGAATGTGACTAGCACTTTGGTCACTATTGGGAGTGACATCATGAGCCGTTTTCATGTTACATGTGACTTTATTGCAACAAAAGGGAGATAAACATCTTTTGTATTCTTAGTTGCTGCGTTAGTGGTAGCTGGGAAACATTTGAACTTTGAAACGGCTGTCTACGCTTGTGTTCCCCACTTTAAAAACTGACCTTGTGTCACAGCTCACTCTTGTGGGGGAGTGGGTAAACATTCACATATTCTTACACTCCCAATGCCCTACCTTTTTTTTTTTTTTTAAGTTTCCAGACGTAGAAGAAATATCCATGAAAGGTATCTAGTGGATTACCTCTGTACAAGAATGCAGGTGAGCTTTTTTCCTTGCCACTGAACCATCCAATCAGCCTTAGTGTCATCAGCAAACTTTTCAAAGAAAAAAAGTTGTTGATCACCTTACCAAAAACATCTTCCTGAATGACAAACCGTATGGTTTCTGCTCTTGTTTCCACTGCTGATGTCTTAATTACCATCACGTATAGAAGCATAAATCATCTTGAGTGATCACTTTAGATAACTTGAAGGCCTTTGACAATGTGTGGCATAGGGGAATGCTAGACAAACTTGTATTATGAAATCTCCAGGAGAGTCTTCTCAGTCATCAAAGTCTTTCCTACCAGGGAAGGTCATTGTTAATGGCCAGTCATCTGAGGCACATGAAATAAATGCTTGTGCACAAGGCTCCCTTCTTGGTCCTACCCTCTGTTTTATATCTGCTTAAAAACATTTTTAGATCCTTCACAAATACAGGGTGTAAGGAATAAATTGTCGTCTAACCTTAATAAATAATGGGTGTAATCAATTGTCTAAATTAAACAAAAATGAAAATGTGATGCGTACCCCTTTTGGTTGTTGATGGCGTCATTACAGCAGCTGGTCCTCGGTTGGCCTTTTTAACAGTGATCTCCCTTGCCCACATTGTGAATTTGACCACAAGAAAGTCACGTTGAATTCTTGCTCGATGTCTCTCTGCTAAGTCATACCAAGCTGGATGCGCACACATAATTGGGTAAATGAAAACAGCACCAAAAATAAAATGAATGACACCTGAATAAGTTGTAGAAAGTCTTTATGTACAATAGGAAATGAGAGAAAAAACAATCACCAATCGTCTTCTTCCCAAACCCTGTTCCTATCAATCTGGCAACGTAATGGAAGTTTTGACCAATTTCTCTAAGTAGTAATTTGCTAAGTGTTTTTTCTTCCTATTATTAATTCAAGTTTTTGGTTGGCAATATCACTTCACTTCAGATTGAAGTTTTAAGTTTGTGGTGACTGAAACTGACTTTGTCTCACTTCACACTGAAGCTTCAAGGAAACTGCCGAAGAACTGTCTTTGAGTATGGTGGGTAAGGCTGGCAGCAGTGGTAAATTGACTTTGTTTCTGTGTGGGGCTGGAACTTTGATCTGGGACTGTTTGGTCCCTTGGGGCTCTGTATTTATGCTTTTCCATTTTTACTGGTGTGGGGAATGACGGACACTGGGTGTGTTTATGCAAAAACTAGTCTCTGGTTCTTGCAGCCAATAAAATCACTTTCTCTCCCACCTTTGGGCGGAGTCACCATACGACATCAGCTTTTTCTATCTTTTATTCAGTTCAGCCAATGAGATATTTTTCTCTTTACCTGTTTTGGGCAGAACTTATGACGTCAATTCCTTTCTCAGGGAAATCCCAATTTATTCATTCTCATAATTAATTGTCCTTTTCTCTCTGTTAACAAATCAACTTAACCTTTGCGCTTGGCTAAGTCCTAATACGCAAAATTTCTCTCTTTTCACTTTGTCTATAGTTGGTAATAACCTTTTTGACCTTCCTATCTTCCACAGATGTTTTGGCTTTGTAATTCACTGGAATAAAAAAATAGAAATCTTCATTTATTGCTTTTCTGGTTCACAGACACTGATTCAGATCGTGTCCTGTGGAGACTCACTCAACACTGTCTATTGACATTTTTGACCTTCATTCATGCCAGCTAGCATATGCCAAAATTTCAGCTGGGAATTTTTCTTTGTTTTGAAAAAAAAAAATACAAAATTTCATAATTACTTTCTGTAGCTGGGAACTGACTAATAATGTCTCTTTTATTTTGACACCAGCTGTGTTGTCGAGAATTTAGAAAAACAAAAAAAAACAAACTTTCCCAGTCAAGCCCTGCTCACTGGTAATACCATTTCTGTCAACAATTGCCATCCAACACAGGGACCTTGATTAGCTTCGTTGTTTCACTCTAAATGAGTAAATTTCATGTGTTAATTTCTGGTTCATATTTATTTTTAGTTTGTTTGCAATCTTTTAGGAAAGGGAATCTTTTCTCAATAAAAAAAAATATCGTTTTTTTTTCTCTGTTCATATTAGAACAGAATAAATTTTTCCTAGTTGGTTCTTTTCTGTCTATAATAATTAATAATTATAAAACTAACATAATTTTTCCATTCCTGCCACGTTAAATATTTTTACAAAAATAACAGACATCTCCTTTTAAAACATATATTTACCAAAATTCTACAAAAACATCTTAAAATATTAACGAGTAAATTTATTGAATAAAGTCGCCATTGGCTTCAACCACTGCCTTCAGATGACTTTGGAATCTTCTGCAACTTTTCTGGATAGTCTCCTTGTTTAAGAATTGCCATTGACTTCCAGCAACTCTTCTGAACAATGTTCTTGTTTAAGTTAATAAATGCTGTCATAATCTTTGCTTTCAGTTCATTAGTTCTGTTATTTACAGTATTTACATTGTTCATACTGTTGTCTTCATCTTTATCGTCATTTTAACAATGTTTCAATCATTGTATGCCCCTATCTTCTTCAGGTGATTGGAATTTTGAACTAAACCCTTTATTTCGATAACTCTGGGATAGATTGTTCTTGTTCCATGAGTCATGCTAGTTCTGGATTTCTTAGTTACTTTCATTTAACTCAATTCTCCAAGTCTTCTGTTCACCACTGCTGTAGCCAGGGATTGACCTCACAACTCTTTAGGTTCAGTGTATAAATTTTTAGGAATTATAAACATAATGTTTCAGTAACCATTTTTACTATCCACCTGTGGAATTCCCTTCCATATACTTGCTTCTCCAACAGCTACAATTTCCAGGAATTTAAATATAAGATCAACAGATATTGAATGCCTTGCTTGGAGTGAGATGATTAATATCACACTAACTCGCATCCATTCTCTCAAGCTCTTTTTTCATCTACTCCACCCCCATCCTCGATATCCTCATCTGCCTATTACCCTACTTCTGACATTTCCTATAACTAACCCCTATTTCTCATCACTTTCCTCTATGTAAGCCCCTGTGCAACAGTGGCAGTAGAATGCCTTGCTTGGGGTGAGATGATTAATATTCTCCCAAGCTTTTTACTCTATCTACTCCGCCTACATCTATAAGAGCGTACAACAGCCGAAACATCGTACAAATGGTGACAAAATGAGGACAATAGTCTGAATAATATAAGCAGTGATGGTGACTTTTGAATTAATGGGTCAGTTGTACCCACAAGAGACGGATTAATACCTTTCCGAAGGGTATTTGTGCGTAAGTGAATGAAAGGAATTCAACTGGAAATGGTATTAATCCATCTCTTCCCTCCAGTTATAGGTTAAATAACAGGACAGATTGGTTGCCAGCCAAGGCTATAGAACCCAGTCTACTGCAGAATATAATGGCAACCTACTGCGGGATAATCTTCTGCCCAGTCATTCATGTCAATTTTGAGACATGATTACCCAAGCGTGTATCAAGTAAAGCACTTAAGTGACTGTATCCACAAGGAAGCAACACAGAGCCTTGGCAGCTAACAATTGGCCTGAACGGAATACTTATGAAATGAAAACAATCTATTGCTGTCATCAGGTATTGAACTCAGAACTCTTTGGGTCAAGTCACTGGATCCAACTAATGCTTTTATCTACTGGGCCATGAGGTAATACATTACATTATTGTCCATTACTTTTGAGACAACCTAATATCTATTGGGCCATGAGGTAAATACATTAAATATTAGTCCATTACTTTTGAGACAACCTAATATCTACTGGGCCATGAGGTAATACATTACATTATTGTCCATTACTTTTAGACAACCTAATATCTACTGGGCCATGAGGTAATACATTACATTATTGTCCATTACTTTTGAGACAAATCCCAATATCTATAGGGCCATGAGGTAATACATTACATTATTGTCCATTACTTTTTAGACAACCTAATATCTACTGGGCCATGAGGTAATACATTACATTATTGTCCATTACTTTTTGAGACAACCTAACATTTATTGGGCCATGAGGTAATACATTACATTATTGTCCATTACTTTTGAGACAACCTAATATCTACTGGGCCATGAGGTAATACATTACATTATTGTCCATTACTTTTGGGACAACCTAATATCTATTGGGCCATGAGGTACTACATTACATTATTGTCCATTACTTTTGGAGACAACTCAATATCTATTGGGCCATGAGGTAATACATTACATTATTGTCCATTACTTTTGAGACAACCTAATATCTATTGGGCCATGAGGTAATACATTACATTATTGTCCATTACTTTTGGGACAACCTAATATCTATTGGGCCATGAGGTAATACATTACATTATTGTCCATTACTTTTGGGACAACCTAATATCTACTGGGCCATGAGGTAATACATTACATTATTGTCCATTACTTTTGAGACAACCTAATATCTATTGGGCCATGAGGTAACACATTACATTATTGTCCATTACTTTGAGACAACCTAATATCTACTGGGCCATGAGGTAATACATTACATTATTGTCCATTACTTTTGAGACAACCTAATATCTACTGGGCCATGAGGTAATACATTACATTATTGTCAATTACTTTTGAGACAACCTAATATCTACTGGGCCATGAGGTAATACATTACATTATTGTCCATTACTTTTGAGACAACCTAATAATCTTACTGGGCCATGAGGTAATACGTTACATTATTGTCAATTACTTTTGAGACAACCTAATATCTACTGGGCCATGAGGTAATACGGTATATTATTGTCCATTACTTTTGAGACAACCTAATATCTACTGGGCCATGAGGTAATACGTTACATTATTGTCCATTACTTTTGAGACAACCTAATATCTACAGGGCCATGAGGTAATACATTACATTATTGTCCATTATATTTGAGACAACCTAATATCTACTGGGCCATGAGGTAATACATTACATTATTGTCCATTACTTTTTAGACAACCTAATATCTACTGGGCCATGAGGTAATACATTACATTATTGTCCATTACTTTTGAGACAACCTAATATCTACTGGGCCATGAGGTAATACATTACATTATTGTCCATTACTTTTGAGACAACCTAATATCTACTGGGCCATGAGGTAATACATTACATTATTGTCAATTACTTTTGAGACAACCTAATATCTACAGGGCCATGAGGTAATACATTACATTATTGTCCATTATATTTGAGACAACCTAATATCTACTGGGCCATGAGGTAATACATTACATTATTGTCCATTACATTTGAGACAACCTAATATCTACTGAGCCATGAGGTAATACATTACATTATTGTCAATTACTTTTGAGCCAACCTAATATCTACTGGGCCATGAGGTAATACATTACATTATTGTCCATTACTTTTGAGACAACCTAATATCTATAGGGCCATGAGGTAATACATTACATTATTGTCCATTACTTTTGAGACAACCTAATATCTACTGGGCCATGAGGTAATACATTACATTATTGTCCATTACTTTTGGGACAACCTAATATCTACTGGGCCATGAGGTAATACATTACATTATTGTCCATTACTTTTGGGACAACCTAATATCTACTGGGCCATGAGGTAATACATTACATTATTGTCCATTACTTTTTAGACAACCTAATATCTACTGGGCCATGAGGTAATACATTACATTATTGTCCATTACTTTTGACAACCTAATATCTACTGGGCCATGAGGTAATACATTACATTATTGTCCATTACTTTTGGAGACAACCTAATGTCTATTGGGCCATGAGGTAATACATTACATTATTGTCCATTACTTTTGAGACAACCTAATATCTATAGGGCCATGAGGTAATACATTACATTATTGTCCATTACTTTTGAGACAACCTAATATCTACTGGGCCATGAGGTAATACGTTACATTATTGTCCATTACTTTTGAGACAACCTAATATCTACTGGGCCATGAGGTAATACGTTACATTATTGTCCATTACTTTTGAGACAACCTAATATCTACAGGGCCATGAGGTAATACATTACATTATTGTCCATTATATTTGAGACAACCTAATATCTACTGGGCCATGAGGTAATACATTACATTATTGTCCATTACTTTTTAGACAACCTAATATCTACTGGGCCATGAGGTAATACATTACATTATTGTCCATTACTTTTGAGACAACCTAATATCTACTGGGCCATGAGGTAATACATTACATTATTGTCCATTACTTTTGAGACAACCTAATATCTACTGGGCCATGAGGTAATACATTACAGTATTGTCCAACCACTCTTCCATATTTATAGTTATTTTTGCAGGTACATTTCATACATTAGATGGAAAAATAGTAGTAGAAGCATAAAAACATGCTTTATTTTGGTGCTATCATTTTTAACACATCATTTTTTTAATTTAATCTATATCTATAAAAGTGACGAGGGTGGATGTTGTGTAAGTTTTTGTTTGATAGATTCAACTTAGCGTCTGCATTTTGCAGTCTAGCTCAATGGGAGTTGTGCTCAGATGTAGATCAAAATTTTAGAATGCTAACAACACCTTGAAGTTTTTCAGAAAGCCAAAATTAGCAGTAGAAAAATATATATTATCACCCCACAAAGTCAGGGATCAGTTTTTATATTGATTATAATATAGAATCAATCACCCCACTGTATATTATCTATATATGTTGCCCCTCCCCCTACCATCTTAATCTATTCGAGACATTCTACATTGTTATCTATATTTATATAAGTGACAAGGGTGGACATTGCGTAAGTATTTGTTATGTAAATTCACCATATATTTTTTATTCTTATTATTCCTTAAACTACCTGAGTGAAACTGGGCTAAACTGCTAATTTTCATAAATAATCATATTGCAAAGATGCAAAATGGTGTCCTCCACAAGTACTTGTTTTTATAATTGTATTGCCCCAAGCAAGGTATTAGACTGCAGGGGGTTATATAGGAGGAAAGTTATGAGAAAGACTGACAAATTATAAGGGGGGAGTGTTAGGAAGTGGGTAAGAGAAGGATGATTGTGACCATAAAGTGAGTGATCAGTTTATACATTGATTGTAATGTAGAATTGATTCCCCACTTTATATCCACATTATAAGAGGATATAATTTATAACCATATCGCCCCAAGCAAAGTATTATACTGCCACTGTTGTGCAGGGGGTGACATAGGAGGAAAGTCATGAGAAAGAGTGACAGGTTATAGGGGGTGTCAGGAAGTGGGTAAGAGAAGGATGAGAATTCTGATGAGAATGAAGTGGACCAAGAAAGGAGCATGAGAGAGAGAGATGATGAAGGTTAGTGACATAGGAGATGACTATTGACTTTACATTTAAATTCTTGGAGATTGTAGCTGTCGGGAGAAGCAAGTAAACGAAAGGGAATTCCACAGGCAGGAAGTGTGAGAAATGAAGCTGCTGGAGTAGAATTTGCATTTACATTTTATTGGTTTCACAGTAAAAGGGTGGGACCTAGTTGCTAATCTTGTGGCTTGAGTAAATTTGTATATAGGGGGCACCAGTGAGCTAAGTTCATCAGAGCAGATGCTGTGAAAATACTTGTAGAAGAAACACAGGGAAGCCACATTGCAATAAATAAAATGAATTTGTGTTCAAATGATTTTTTTTTTCAGCTTTAAAAAGAAACAACAAAACAACAAATCAGTTAGTGATAAGAATAAGGTTTAATTTCTATATTATTGTTAAATCCAGTCATAGTGCTGACGGTATGATTATTGTAAAATAATGGGTCAAAGACAAAAAATTTACATACTGAATCATACAATTTAATGAGGGGTGCTGAAAAGTTCTTCGTTTGACCAAGAATTAATTAAAAAGAAAAATAAATTATATTTGGGAAGTTGGTTTGGTCAAGAACTTTTTATCAGCATTTCATACAGCAATTAAAGGTTGCCAATATATATATATATATATATATATATATATATTGAGAGGAAGACTGAATGCATAATTAAATGGTTTCCTTTCAATATATTTGCTTTGGATAACATCCATCGAGCTCTCTATTTTTATCTAATTGATATTTTTATGTTAATTAGATAGAATCTTTTGGATTATTCTCTGTCGTTACAGGTTGCAATTTTTATATATATATAAATGAAAAACTAACAATGATTTAAAACATTTGAAGTTTAAAGTTGAAATCAAAGGAATAAATCAATAATACAAATTATATTATATAATAATATAAAGGGAAAAATATATACAGCAAATTTCTGACAATTATTTTTTTTTCAAAAATGACTTAGTCATATTACCATTTTGATAAAACATCTGCCTTTTTTATCGCTTGTAATTTTGTTTTTCTAACTAATTTAAAGGACTATTGTATTTGATGGCATACAAAAAGGTGTTGAAACGTTTTTATCACTACTTACGTTCCAAAATCTGATTAAATATCAGGCATTTTGTTTTTAAAATTCAATCTTGGTTGGCTTCAGAACCTTTCAGCAACCCCTCGTATAAGAATTCCCCCTCACCTGGCTTTATATTTAATATTACATTATAAGAGTTAAACTAGACACAATTACATAAGTCCTCAGTGTCTCTAGTTTTATAGTAATTTTTAATGGTAACTTTTGTAAAGGTTCTACTTAAAAAAAAAAAGGGCCGATTGCACTTTTTAAAAAGATATCACTTGAATTGTGACCAAATCATTAGTTAGAATTTGTCTGGAAAGCAAACATCAATCAATGACAAAATTTTAGAGAAACAAAGACATTTTAATAAAAAAACAAGAAAAATGTCAATAAAAAAACAAAAAAAAACAAAACAAAACAAAAATAAAAAACCCTTAATTTTTGATAAAATTTAGATTTTCCCTTTGTAGAAAAAGTTTAGTATTTTAGAGATTATGAGCAGTATAATCTGTTATAAAGAAAAAAAAAATAATTGAGATATTCAAGCAGCATTCCCACATCCAAGAGGGTCAGTGTTGGGATGATCAAGAGACCTATTATTCGTAATCAGTAACATATAAATGAAGACCCATAACTCTGTACACGTCATGGAATCATGTGGACAACTTGGTACATGTCATCAAGTGCTGATTCAGATTTGGCTCACAAAGATTCAAAACTGGCCTTCTCTTCTTTTTTAGTGGCCAATGCTTTTAGCTTAAGAAATGCTGTGACCCATTGGGAATGATCAGGTGCCTTGAAGTTAGGGGTATGTCCCAGGCAATTTGAAATAAGGAAACTTTATTAAATCCCAGATCAATGACAGCTGATAATATTACATAACCCTGGCCAAAAGATTATTTGCATTGATTTCTCTTACATGATCAACTGTCAAAAATATTTGCAAGTACAACAGCAAAGAATAAATTTCAGTTGATCAGATATGAATTGAATCATCAAAATTTGTTAAAGACCTGGGACAAATCAATCTTTTAGTGACAGGATATTGCCCCTAATTCATGAGAACAGCAGCAAAAACATCTCCATCTTCAAGTTTATACACAGAACATACAGATGCATGCTGGGATTTCTTCCTAGCCAGGACAGGGGTGATTTTCAACTTTATTTTGATGTCTCATAAAAGATAAAATAGTTCTTGTCCTAATACTTTTGTACAGATATATATATATATATTTTATTAAAATACCTTAATCCAAATGGAAAAGTAGGAAGGTAAATCCCAAAAACCTGATCCTAATTAATATTAAAATTTTAATATTAAAAAATGATACAGGAGGAGAGCTCAATGTAATTAAAATTACAGAGCTAATATAAAATAAAATAAATTTTCAATATTCAAAGATGTTGAATGAATATTTCAACATGAAATCCCTAAGAGAGATTTCACATCTCCTCAGCAACTGTAATATTCCAAAATGGAAAAAAAAAAGAAAAAAAAAAATGAGGGTGGATGAGATGTGAGATTAGGGATTTCATGTTGAAATATTCATTCAACATTTTTGAATATTGAAAATTTATTTTATATATATATAAGTGCTCACTAGGAAATGAATTCACAATCACTATGCAATAACAAAAGACAACCTGGTATAAATGACTGCAAAAACTTTCTCCTCCCCAAATTTAAAGAGAACTTGTACAGATGCATGCTGGGATTTCTTTCTCGCCAATAAGATAAGCCACTTATCAGTCTCATCTACTGCATTTTGTCCTTTCTTATTTTGATGTCAAAACACTATGATCGCTTGACCGTATTTCTTTTTGTCTATCAACACTTTTCTTAGTTTGTGAACCTTTTTGACTCATTGCTGGAGATTTGCCTACTTTTGTCTTGCATATATTATTTACTTGATATTATTTTTACCAGATTCTGTTTTTGCTGTTTATATGAAACTTTGGCAGAAATGTCCAACAGAAGTGACAATTGCATTTAACCATCACCAATTGCTCTACTAGGAAAATAAAATGTGCTGTTTGAATGTGTACCCTTTATAAAGTTTCAATGCTACTTCTGTATAAATATCAGATATTTGTATAAAAAGGTGGTAAATTTTAGAATTTTATATAAAACTTAAAATATAAATATCCACTTAATCTTGAGTAGAGAGAAACTAGAGTAAAATTACCAAACTTATCCAGGAATGCTACTTAAATGAGTCTTCTAGAGAATGTAATCAATCCAAAACAAAAAAAAGCAGATTTATTTATATATATATATATATATATATATATATATATATATATATATATATATATAAAAAGGGACTAAGATTTTAAGATTAATTTATATGAAGACAGGTTTAAAAACAATTATCTTCATTATTATATTTATTTTGTCCAGTCTGACCTCTGGCCTTCAGATAGAATTTTGTCTGGTCTGTTTTTTTTTTGTTGGCATTGTTACTGACAATATCTCCCAATGCAAAGCAAATAACTGACCAACATTAGATTTGACACTAAACAAAATCCTATCTGAAGAAGAATAGTGAATTGATTGAAACATAGTTTAGACCATTAATAGATTATCCTGAGTATTTAACACCTGAATAGATTATAAGAAGTTTCATATTTTTTTTCAGAACATCACAAGTTAACTTCTTTATAAAATAACTTTTTAGTACTGAACCCAAAATACTTGGGCATTCTGTAACATTTTAGAGCAAAAAACACCCACAAAAATCTTGGAATTATCTCAAACTTTTGTTCTCATCTTGGTTGATATAGGTGTTATAAAAGGCTCCAAAAATAAACGACTGAAATCCTTCGGGACGGTGGCATAGTTATACATGTGTTAGTATCATTTAGTGGTCATGAGTTCAATCCTTGGACTTGGTAGTGACGAACCAAAGATTCAACAGGAAAGAACAATAATTGATTTCACAGGATATTCCACAATAATCAATAAGATAGCCAATATCAGCTAATCTATGGACACCTGATGATGACCAGAGGGTACTTGGTCAAAACGTTGTGTTCATTATAACACATATATCAACCAAGATGAGAACAAAAGTTCGAAATAATTTCAAAATTATTGAAAATTACTCATCTCAGAAATAAATACAAATAAAAAACAGACTTTGTCCTGAACTTTTAACACCTGGCAGCAACAATTTTGTGAGATCAGTGACATTGGCTAGGATTGCAGTTTTATTTATGTTTGAGTTTAATGTTGAGTTTTTGTAGCTGATAGAAAATAGAAGAATTTTACTTCATTTGCTTGCGAGATTGTTTTTTTATGTGATCGTATTTTTTAGTTTGTGAACCTTTTTGTCTCATTGCTGGAGATTTGCCTACTTTTGTCTTGCATATATTATTTACTTGATATTATTTTTACCAGATTCTGTTTTTGCTGTTTATATGAAACTTTGGCAGAAATGTCCAACAGAAGTGACAATTGCATTTAACCATCATCAATTGCTCTACTAGGAAAATAAAATATGCTGTTTGAATGTGTACCCTTCATAAAGTTTCAATACTACTTGTGCATAAATATCAGATTTTTGTATAAAGGTGGTAAATTTTAGAATTTTATATAAAACTTAAAATATAAATATCCACTTAATTTTGAGTAGAGAGAAACCAGAGTAAAATTACCAAACCTATCCAGGAATACGACTTGAACGAGTCTTCTAGAGAATGTAATCAATCCAAAACAAAAATCAAGAAAGAGATTAAGGATTAAATTTTAAAGCAGATTTATATTTTATATATATATATATATTCATAAATTATAACATGGATATGTTACAATATCACTACTAAAGTAGCCATTTTGATTCAACACCTTTGTGTCTTTTCAAGTGATGTGATTATTTCAAAAAAGAATTTTACTTCATTTGCTTGCAAGATTGTTTTTTTTATGTGATGGTATTAAAGCAGTAGGGATAAAATTTGGTAATTTCTGGAAGTTTGTCCTGTGTATTTGTAGATTTTATACAGACTGTGTTTTAAATAAGCAAAACATTTAAATTTTTCCTATAATATATACTGTTAATTCACAAAACAAAAGAATTACTGTATTTACATTATTCAGACTATTGTCCTCATCTTTGTTGCCATTTGTACGACATTTCGGCCGTTGTACACTCCGGCCTTCTTCATGTGCTAGAAATTTCGAACCGAACCCTTTATTACAATCACTGGGGTATATGAACTCCATTCCTTGTATAAAGCCTCAGTTGGAGTTCATATACCCCAGTGATTGTAATAAAGGGTTCAGTTCGAAATTTCTAGCATCTGAAGAAGGCCGGAGTGTACAACGGCTGAAACGTCTTACAAATGGCAACAAAGATGAGAACAGTAGTCTGAATAATGTAAATACTGTAAATACTACCTCATCTCAGAAATATAGACCAATACTAAAAGAATTACTGTTCAAATTGAAATTTTTGATGGGTAAAATTGATCTGGTAAATGCTAAAGGGAGCTAACTCAATTCATGAAAGTGATGCGGTATTGTACCATGAGGATTGTACCAAAACAAAAATTGAATGAGGATTGTACCAAAACAAAAATTTCTTTTTCTAAATTAAGATTAGTATTGACTGATTTTAGATTAATTGGCTTTTTTAAAAAATTCAACTCATAACTTGTTTTTTTTTAATAACAGGAAAGACTATTGCATTGATAGAAAAATGTAAAGTAATAATAATTCTTTGAAATGGAACCATATAAATGCTCTTTGAAGGACTTGATTTACTCCTGAGTTGAAAAGAAACTCATAGAAGTTGAGAAACAGACAAGGTTAAAAAAAAAAAAGGTTTTCACTCATATTCTGAAAATTCAGTTTCATGAAAAAAAAAAAAGAAATTAAAGCCTTATAAATTTGAAGTGAAATATTCTGTTGAGCCCCAAAATAAAGAGTTGAAAAATGAAATTGGCAAGTTTTTAAATTTAGTACTGCGATAATTTGTGTTCATTTTGCATTAATGCCCTTGAGAAAGGCACAAATTTATTTATTTTCTTCTCTTTTATGAGTTAAATGGAAGGCAAGACTGGATTCTCTAGCTCTGGCTGGTATATAGAAAAACTGCATTAAAACCTGAAGAATTAAGTATGGGGGTAAAATAAAAAACTACTTGCTCATGAGACCACAGTTGTTATGGTCGTATACTCTATCAAATTTGTATAATGATAAGCAATATTGTCTTTTGATGATATTAAAAAAGAATGTCAAGTAACTAGAAAGGAAAAAAAAATGGCATTGGTATTTGTAAACAAATTAAAAGGAATGCCCTCTTCAAAAAAAAAAAAATATAACAATTGTAAAAAGTTCTCTAAGCAAACACAGAGAGAAAAAGCAGAAGAGAAGTAACAGTCCAATATTCAAACTCCAATAAGCAAACCACAAGTTGAACATTATGTATAAAAAAAAAAACACATACACACATTTAAAAAAAATAAAATCAAATACTATCATATGCCTTTCCATTCGGACTAGTAACCTCATCTTAGTTTGTTAAACTCACCATGATTTAGCCACTATGCCCCTTGATATATTTGTTACCAGACTTTATAATTCTCTTGGATGTTTGAGCCAAATGCTTTATTCAATCCACAGGGTCAGACTGTTCTCATTCTGCTTTTCATGCTAAGGGTAAATAACTCGTATCAGTTAATACTTACCAGTCTTTTTTTTTCAACTCGGGATTATTTGTCTGTTTCATCACTGAACCAGATTTTTTGCTACTACCTGACGAGAGATATTTCCTAATCATGGAAAGCAGAATTTTGAACAGAACACTTTATTTAATATACACAAAGAGGCTTGCTCTCATTTGGTTTTTCATGCTTAGGCAACATCTATTATCAGTTAAGGATGAAAAGTCACATACTCTTGTTCAGTAAAAAAAAAAAAAAATGAAATCGCTGAGTATTAACTCTCCTAAACACAGCAAGTGGAATGAGAACACCCTACTCTGCACATTAAATGAAGTGTTTTGTTTAAAATTCCAAAATTACTGTTTAAAGAAAACCTCAGGAAGAAGGATTGAAATATTGGAAGTTTACGCTCGCTATTATCTGGTTGACACTCTTTCCTAGTTTTTTTGAACAGGAGTAGAGGTTTATCCCTTGTTCTTGGTTTAGGATTAGGTTTCTGGTTCCTCCTAAAATGTATTCATTCTATTTCACTCTCAGTAGCCCCTTGTGTCTTAGTGGCATTATCACCTTGCTTGGGATGGATTGATAAAAAAAAACAACCAAAATGAGTAGACAAGTCCCAATGGAAACACAAAATAATAGTAATTCCACATCTAAAAAAAAAAAATCTGACATAAATTTTCGATACTGTCTTTTAATATACAATCCACCTCGGAAGTTGGAGACCTGTGCATTATCAGCGACCTAGTACCAAATTCAACATTACATGCGTATTGCCTTGGTAACATTTCCTTCATTGTGTGAAAAAAAAAAAAAAAATCTCATATATATACAAGCATACGTTGACGTATGCTACAAGGGGTCGTTAGGACTTTTGTACATTCTATGTAGCATTGTTTTAAAAAAAAATTAGGAAAGAAAAATAGTTGACATTGCCTCCTGCTTGGTCGCAAGTCAGTTTTCTTTGTTAGTCTTTTTTCTATTTTTTTTTATTTTGATTTTTTTTTTTAATTACAAAACTTAGAATTCATTTTCATTCACTGCTCCTAAGTAAGGAAAGTACTTATGAACTCAAGTATTTAAGCATGAGATTGTCTGTGTGTGTGTGTGTTTGTAGGATGTATCTGAAATGAAAGCAAAGATGATCAGACAAAGTGGAAAATTTCATTAAGGCATTTTCTCCACACAGTTTTGCCTTTCTTTCATTTTAAACTAAGGAAGCCAAAGATAGCATGATAGCATACACTTCTCTGGCGAAACACATCTTTAATAAAATTTTCCACTTCGTCTCATATATATATATATATATAGTTTATAAAGGAAAACTCAACACATCATATTAGTTATAAACTATAGTTCATTTCAATGAGCTTAACTAGCTCATATCATCAGACAGTCAAAATAACTTCAAACGGATACTACCCATATTTGGAACTGGACTCTATCTCTTTCTTCACTATTCCCTCCCGTTCCTTCCTCCTTCCCCTTACATTTATTGTCATTTATTTATTTGTTTGTAATCTTACGTTTATTATTATTTCTATTATGTTCCCTCTTCATTTTAAGAAAATGTTAATTCCGGCAGAAATTTTATGCCAGATGGAGGAAATATTGTAAAAAAGTCTGATGATATGAGCTAGTTAAGCTCATTGAAATGAACTATAGTTTATAACTAATATGACGTGTTGAGTTTTCCTTTATAAACTTTACATCGCTCTGGTTAACACCCATTGAGCTCTCTATACGGATTTATTAATTAATATTTTATATTAAGGTAATCTTGTTGGATTATCCTCACCATTTACGGACTGACAACTATATATATATATATATATATATATATATATATACTATATCAATAAATTTCAAAATCTACATTCGTTGAATAGCTATTTCAGCAAAAAAATTCTTGTTTCATCAGCAACGATCGAAAATTTTGTTTTTGAATGTTGCTGATGAAGTGAGAACTTTCTTGCTGGAATAGCTATTCAACAAATGTAGATTTTGGAATTTATTAATATAGTATATATATATATATATATATATACAGGTTTCATTAAAATGACAGGCAAGGTATTGTCATTAATTTTTTTATATAATTTTTCATGTGTTCGTATAATTTTTTTGTGGGAGGACAATTCTTATATGAGTTCTGAAAAGAAAAAAATTATATGAACAGATGAAAAATTATATAAAAAACTTAATGACAATACCTTGTCTGTCATTTTTAATGAAACCTGTATAAAAGAAAGATTGTTGTCCAAATACATTATATATATATAGTGTCCATAAAGTTTGTGTGCACTTTAAAAAATTTAGTTTTATTTGTATTTGTGATAGAAATAATCTGTATAAAATGTTATTAAGTTTAATGTACCTAGTTTATAACTAATATGACGTGCTGAGTTTTCCTTTCTAAACTTCACATCGCTCTGGTTAACACCCATTGAGCTCTCTATATGGATTTATTAATTAATATTTTATATTAAGGTAGTTATTGAATAATTCTTTACTACAAAATTTGTAACTATTTTTAAATAAGTAAAAAATTATTTTCTTTTTCATCAGAATATATTTGATCCATGGCTTCAACTGACATGTGAAAACAATTGTGTATGCAACCAAACCTAGTTCATTAGATTTGAAAATTCAAATAACTAATGTGATTTCAGGCATTACTGTAAATCAGTTGGCAAATGTTTTCTGTGAACTGCAAAATCATATTACCCTTTGTATTGTTAATGATGGAAACTTAAATAAAATTTCAATAAAACCTTAAAAAATATAGATTTAATTCTTTCTGAACTTTTACAAATTATTTCTATCGAAATACAAATAAAGTTATAGATTTTTAAAGTGCACACAATCTTTATGGACACCCTGTGTAAATATACATATACATATATATATATATATATACACTGACAGCCATAATTATTAGGCCACCCAAGTTTTAACATTTAATAGAAATGATGTATTTCATCCTATTTTTAAGTGGATAATTCTAAATGAAAATAGAATGTTTCTTTTTTTATTACTCTGTAAAATTTTACAAGATACAGAAGCAAAGATGAACTCGTCCGAATCACCCTAACTTTTTTCATTCTTTCATTGATGAAACTTTCACGAGCCACTTCCTACCCCAGTCCACCGCAGATTGGAGGTCCTTTTCAAGCTCGGCAGCGAGGTTCGCTTTGTCACACACACCGTGTTTTTGATCGAGGCAAGAGTAGATTGTGGTGTCATCGGCGTACATGCATACACGGGATCTAATGGCATCTGGCAGATCATTAATGTAGATCAGAAAGAGCGTGGGACCCAGGATAGAGCCTTGAGGGACGCCAGCACTCGTATAGTAGTTTTGGGAGGCACGACCGTTTAATACTAACTTCAATGTGCGGTTAGAGAGGAATATCTGGATTAGATCAAACAAATATCCAGTTATACCATAGCACCGCAGTTTGCACAAAAGGCCAGCATGCCAGACTACGCCTCCTTGCACTCTCGACAGACCTCAAATGAAATGACTATATCGAATCCATTGCTAAGTCGGCTGCTATGAAGGTCGGTTCTCTGTGCAGGGCCCGGAAGTTTTTCCCGTCTGAATCTATTCTGCACATATATAAATCTACCATCCACCTGTGTATTGAATACTACTGCTACATCTGGTCGGGTGCCCCTGCTACTCTTCTCGAGCTTCTTGACAAGGTACAACGGAGAATCTGTAATGTGATTGATCCTGTCTTGGCGGACCGGCTGCAACCA
>JBBBDQ010001148.1:427500-482500 GCA_037127315.1 Ascarosepion bandense
TATATATATATATATCTTTATATATCTTTATATATATATATATAATCTGAATGTTAGACAATACAACAGAAAAAACACATATATACAACTGGTTCTGTTTTATATTACATATCTGTTACTCAAAATATTCTTAGACAGAATATGTACAAAGTTAGTTTGAACTAGTCAAATATAAGAAGAGAAGAAAAAAATGTTAAATTAACCTTCATTTCTTCATAGATTCCCTCTGTGTTGCTTGGACTATGAACTTTTCATATACAATATTTCGGGAATAAAAAAATACATCACCAAAAAGTACAAGTGGTTATTGTTCTCACAATATTCATCAGCCATCAAATATAATCAGTGTTTTTAGGTGCTATTTTTGGGAATATTTAAAGTCACCCAACATTTCTTAAGACGACATGAAGGTGTCAGCTTAGCTACCAGGAAATTAATTTTTATCCCTTTACTGTAGCAATCAGAAAGGGATTAAAAAAAAAACAACAAAAACATAACAATAAAAGCATCAACTTGTTTTTCCAATAAAACATAAAGACAACAACAACGAAATCTACAGACTCCAACACAAACTACACACCCTGTGTCCAAACAGTAGATAGGACATAAGATGATTAGACCTTTTACAAAAATTATTGTATTTTTGGTAATATTTAAAGAGTATTGTAAAATTATTGTATTTTTGGTAATATTTAAAGAGTCAGCCCACATTTCTTAAGATGACATGAAGGTGTCAGCTTAGCTACCAGGAAATTAATTTTTATCGCTTAGGATTAAATGTAAATGACCTTGTTCAACTTTTACTGCAGCAATCAGAAAGATATTTAAAAAAAATAAAAAAAAATAATAAAAAAAGCATCAACTTGTTTTTCCAATAAAACATAAAGACAACAATGAAATCTACAGATTCCAACACAAACTACACACCCTGTGTCCAAACAGTAGATAGGACATAGGATCATTAAACATTTTTGGATAATTATTGTACACAAAATTATGTCTTGCTGGACTTGAAGCCCTCAGCAATGATTTAATTTATTGTTACAGCCTCATTTTTACCTGTTGCGTAATTTTCTTGTTAGCATTTTGACAAGAGCTGGATTGCTTAAATTTGCACAAGACTCATTTAAAAAAAAATTTCTTAAAATTTTATGCTTGAGTTGAATAAATAAAAAAGAAAAACATTTTAACATAACTCATAGAAGTAACATAAATTATTAAATACATTTTTAATTTAGAAAAAAAAATTTCCACATTATTTTTATTCATAATTGAATAACAAATAGAAAAAAAACTACATTATGCATTTTCTCTCTTGAAAGGACTTGTATAACAAAGCTTTATACGTCTATTGAACAGGTGTAGAGGCTCATCCCTTGTTCCCTGTTTAGGATGTGGTTTCCGGTTTTCTCTTTTCCAATCTCTTCACTATTACATAGCCCCCTGCACATCAGAGGTGTTACCGCCTTGCTTGGGGTGATATGATTAAAAAAAAAATATATATATATATACAATTAGGTTTAAAACTAAGCATCTCCTTGTCTATACTTCTGAGATGAGGTAGTACTAATGTTTGGAGTGTTTTCCTCATCTTTATTACCATATTCACAATGTTTCGGCCGTTGTATGCTCTGACCGTCTTCAGGTGCCTGGGACATGGAATTTACTATTTTCTAAAAATTTTTGCATTAGCTAATATTTATGACTTATTGGTTTTTGTTCACTTTCTGTTTATTTTTTTCTTCTCCCCCTTTTTTTCTACTTTTTCCCTTATTTAAATCTGTGTTATTTCATAACCCTTTATAGTGTATGTATATATTTCTTCCGAAATAATGTTTGTGTGAGCAATTCTGTTTGTGCATGAATCCCCTTCACCTTTTTGCATGCGGATAATTTCCTGTTAATTATTTTATGTGTGATTTGATGTATCTATTCTTAATTTACGATGTACTTCAGTGATTGAAATAAAGGGTTTGGTTCGAAATTTCAAACACCTGAAGAAGGTTGGCGTGTACAACGGCTGAAACATGATATGGCAAGAAAGATAAGGAGAACAGTCAGAATAATGTAAATAAAGTAAGCATCTCTTTATTAAATACAGAATAATGTATTTAGTAAAAATTCCTTAATGTTTTTCATTGTTCATTTTTGTAGTTATTTAAGCTGTGAGTTAAATGTGAGTAGAGTTTCTTAAAAACAATTTGTTTATAAGTAGAAAAAGAAACTAATAAAAAAAAAAATGATCAGTTAATTTGGTGGACACTCATACAAACATATACATAGAGCATGACTCGAGCCCACCATCTTCCCAAGTAATTCAAATTAATTTACAAAATTTTCAGATGAAGCATTTTTCACAATTTTCTTACATACATTTAACTCCATCTTAGTTTTTATCACAACACTGGATCAATATTGGTAGTTTTTAGGGTATAATACATATCTTTAATTTAGAAAAGGATATTTAGAAAAAAAAAAATTTTTTTTGACATTATTTTGATTTTTATTCATAAATTAACAATATATAATGACACATATTAGTGGGTAATTGAATGACAAAATGCAAAAATAATCCCTACATTTTATGTATTTTCTCTCTCTTGAAAGGACTTATAAAGATTCGGTAAACTAATGGGATGTGCGTCATAGTGCAGTGGATATCAAATCAGAATGAGAATTCGGGGAGCCGAGTTCAAATTCCAGTTGAATTCCTTGCAGTCACTTACGCACAAATACCCTTGGGGAAGGTATTAATCTGTCTCTTCCCTCCAGTTATGGGTTAAATAACAGGACAGATCGGGTTCTGTAGCCTTGTCTGACAACCAGTCTACCGCAGAAAGTAATGGCAACCTACTGCACGATAATCTTCTGCCTAGTCAGTCATGTCTCTTTCGAGACATGATCGCCCAAGCGTGTATCACGTATGGCAATTAATTGACTGACTAAAACTAATGGGTGTGTGAAAAGGAAAGTTTTCTCCCTGACACCACAATTATTTTGTACTACCTTGAGTGGTCCCTTGCCATGTTTATTTGAAAGATTAGAAAAATATATGAACCAAGTATAATGCGATATTTATTATTTACATTTTATAAAAAAAAATGTGAAAAAGTATTTTTCTTTAAAAATTATCAAATATGAAAAACTCTACAAAGCAATATTATTTAGTATTTTATAAATAACTATGAAAACAAGTATTTTATTAATAATTTTATAAAAATATCAATTAATTTACTTTCAGAAAGAAATACTCAGTAAATGCATTTTTTCAAAACTTATCATTACTTATTCGTTGTTATTTGTTTATTTAAATGTTCATGTTTAACAAATATTTTCTTTTTCTATAAACTTATGAATAAAAAAATAATTTTCATATTTATTTCTTTATAAATAATAAATATTGCATTGTATTAGTTGGTTCGCTTTTTTAAGATTCACATTTTTAGAATTTTGCAAGTATAAATTTTTTCTTGTAAATAAACAATCCCATAATGCTTAATATTTTTGTTCTAGAGGGTGATTGAAAAGTAACACCCTATTTTATGTATGACGGACTCTCTCATCTAACTATAATTTTTACAAGACGGGAGAGTTCATTTTACATAAAATAAAGAATTACTTTTGAATAACCCTGTATATTCTCAAAGAACAAAGAAAATGTATAAATTCACTTTTCTTAAAATTCTAATCACTTTTTAAAACCCCATTGGTGAGAGACTGAATGTAGCACAAAATAATAGCAGTATCATGGGAAAAAAAGTTCTTTTCCCCCTACACCATTTCATTACAGGCAAGAATGTTAAAGATTACGAAAGCTTTATATATAATTTTTATGTCTGGTTCAAAGGGTAAAATGTTTTCTTTCCTTGTTAAAAATTTAACAATGTGAATTTAAATTTAACAATGTGAATTTAAATTTTACTTTAACTTTCTAAGGTCTAAATTGAGATAAGTAATTTTTAATAAAATTTTTGTAAAGCAAATTTTGGAAAGATTTTAAAAACAAAATTTACTATTTTCTAAAAATTTTTGCATTAGCTAATATTTATGACTTATTGGTTTTTGTTCACTTTCTGTTTATTTTTTTCTCCTCCCCTTTTTTTTTTCTACTTTTTCCCTTATTTAAATCTATGTGTTATTTCATAACCCTTTATAGTGTATGTATATATTTCTTCTGAAATAATGTTTGTGTGATCAATTCTGTTTGTGCATGAATCCCCTTCACCTTTTTGCATGCGGATAATTTCCTGTTAATTATTTTGTGTGTGATTTGATGTATCTATTCTCAATTTATTTCCAGCTTAAAAAACCCTCTGCTATAAACGTTTTTTGTTTTCAAAATATTTTGCATGAAATTTACATTTATTTATTCATTAACTGTCTGAATGAGGCAGTTGTAAGGATTTTTCTTTACACTGCTGAAATAAATTCTGGATTCATAGCTGTTTTACTATGTGTTGAGTTTTCTTCTTTACATATATATATATATATATATGTATATATATATATATATATATATATATATAAGCATGCGGTGTAGATATAGAAAAATTTAAAGGAGTATCCTGTACATACAGTGGAAGGATAACTTTTTGTCAATAAAGACAGAAGCTGATGATGGTTCGCCTGAAATAGGCCTATACTTCCAATTCACCATGAAATAACATGCCTGCCTTAATTTTTTCTTATATAAATATATAGGGAAAAATGTATGACAAGTGGAAAAACTTTTTCGACTGTCATTCATTTTTCCCAATATTTTTCTTAATATATGTACAGGCGGGTAGGGATGAAGAAATACAAAATTAAGCATATTTAACATAAAATTCTAACCAGTTTTTGTTATATTTCTTCCCATTGGTAGAACCATTCTTTTAAAGAAGTCCTTTTGAGGGACAAAATGAGTAATGGAGGAGTTTTTCTTATTTTGTCATTCAGTTAACCAGTATTAGTCGGAAATGGATATCATATCTTCCAGTCAGGCAGACATGTATTTAATTCCAGGTTTTGCTATGAATCTACTAGTAATTGGTAATTACAAGTACACATGAGCGTGGCTTAGGAGTCTAGCAGCTAAAGCTAAAAGTTTGAAATCAGTTGGAGGAGAAAACCAGATAACTGATCTCTTGTTGACAACATCTGGTTGCGAAGATATTATAAAAGTATCAGCAGTTGCACACCAAAGGCAGTTGGAAGAAATGATGTTTGACAATATGAGTCACATAATAGTAAAAAAAAAAAACAAAAAAAAAAACAAAAAAAACATTGCTCCTATGAAAAAAATAAAAAACAAAAAAACAAATCATGATCTCCCATATCTAGACAATTTCTTATTTAGAGGGAGGAAGATGAAAAAAAAAAAGCCCCCAGAAAAAAGTACCAGGTAAAACTAGGGGATAAAACCTTTTCGGTACACGAAGAGAAGGTGATTCATTTATATAGGAAGTCACCAAGAGTATAAATAGCTACCACTATTACTCATGAGGCAGTTGAGTGCTTACCACTTCCCATGAGTTATGAACACTACACAACAATATATATATATATATTTTCTAAACCTATACTGTTAAATATAAGAGACAATGAATGTCTATTATGTTTAATCATGAGCTGCTCTAAACATCGTATTTTGGCTTTAATTTCAGGTGAAAATATAGACAAAAATTTTCTAACATTTGTATATTTTTTTTATTAAGTTGATACTAAACTTTCGGCTCACATGAGCCATCTTCAGAGAGGTTACAGGGACGTTAACATAAAGACATCCATCAAAGATGATTTTATCTCGTGTTGACATGAAACATTGCTAAACAACAATAAGTTACCACATAACAGACACAGTTCGTAAATTTGTAATGTGGTTCTATGACATCACACCATGTGAGAGCTGAAAATGTTAACAGAACCATATATTTAAATGCAATGTAATGTGTTATAACCAGATTGAAATTTGATTTTATTAAGTGTGGGTTGTTTTGATTTAATGTAGATGGCCTCCAATATCTGAAGGTTTTTTTACTGTGTGTATGCGTGAGTATTATTGTGTTGTTGTCTAAAATCTGTCTAATATGACCTACATGGCTATATTTTCTAAGAAATGTTGTTTAATTGTACTCTGATCGGAAAGGTGACAGGTAAGTCTACAGGAGAGCATGGCTGTAGTAAAACCAATATATATATGAAAACTGAAAGATGTGTTGTAGTAGATTGTAACTAAGTATACAATAAAGAAAAAAAAATATTTTTTTATTTTCTAATTTAAATTTTATTAAAAAAAAATTTTTTTTTTTGGTTTGGTTTCGTTTCGTTTTGCTTTATGGCATATCAATCTCAATGTGTTATTTAATGATGACAAGATTTTTACAGTAAATTTGTATGAATAGAATATTCTTTGTAAGAAATAAGTTTGTAGATCAGGTTTCATTAATGTATTTTTTTTTCTTTAAAAATGTATTGCTGGAATTTTTACCATAAAAGTTTATTTTTATACTTTCATAATGTTTTGACCCCAGTTTTTTTTTTTGGGGGGGGGGGGATTTAACTATTTGCCCATAGCTGGGACCCTAACAGGTGCTACCACTCTGGGTCAGGGTGGACCTGGGAACAACAGCAACTAAGAAGTGGTTCTATGCTCCTCATAACCTCCCAATCAGAGGCCTTGCTGCTGGATGCAGTTTATTGTCATACCCAGGACTAAGTTTTATTTTAATGAAAAAAATAAAAAATTAATACATATTAAGAATCAACTCCAATACTGAACATATACACGCTCCACCAGAAAATATGCAAACATCAACTCTCCTTAATTAGGAGCTGACACTGAATGTTGATTTTTCTAAGTGCAGCTTAATTGTGGCACAAGGCTGAAAGTATGGGGTACCCAGAGGGGATCGGACTTCTTACTCAATTGTAATAGGTTTTAGCGAGACAATCTTGCTGACCATTACATCACGTTGAGGTGGCCAGGTTGGCACTAAAAATTTTATCATTCGGTACTGATTTAATTAATCTTTGATTTTTTGTCTTTTTAGCCCGGATCTTTTCAACCTGTACAGCAAAGCAATTATGAGAAAAATAAAAGCCTTGCCAGGATTTGTCACTGTCGGCCATAATGTCAACAATATCCAATATGCGGATGACACGGTGCTGATAGCAGACACAGAAAGGAAAATGCAGGACCTTCTATAGAAGTTAGCAAAAGAAAGTGAAAAGAAAGGATTGAGCATAAACCCCAAGAAAACTGAATGCATGGTCATCAGTAAAAAGAGGAGCCCAATATGCCAACTGCAAGTTGGAGAATTTAAAATAAAACAAGTAAAAAAATTCAAATACTTGGGAAATGTTTTGACAGAGGATGGAAAATACCACACGGAGATCCAAAGACGCATTGGCATGGCCAAAGACGCATTTCAGAAGCTAACCAGAGTACTGAAAGACAGAAAAATCTCATTAGAAACAAAGAAAAGAGTGCTGGATTGCTACATGATATCTGTCCTTCTGTATGGTAGTGAATGCTGGATAATCTCATCAAAGTTGAAGGAGAGGCTTGAGGCAGCAGGAATGTAGTTTTACAGAAGGATGCTGAGGATACCATGGACAGAGCACGTGTGCAACAATGAAGTGTAGGAAAGGAAGCAAACAAGAAGAAAACTGATACTACTAAATATCAGGAAGAGGCAAATGTGGTTCCTGGTGTAATATAACAATCTGGCCCCACCCGAGGAAGTGATGCAAGCGATGGTGTTTTCCGTCGGTGAAGGGGGCGGTGAAACGACAAGACAGGTGTTTGTGAAATACATCCTGTCAAGGCCGGAGCGGAACAGACCGACTTTCCAGTGCACAAAAATCGACACCAACGTGTGGAATCAGACGATGAGTCTGATGTTCCATTAATGGAGCGTCGCATCATGACGCGACGTAAAATGGCGAATAAAAACATGTCAACTATTGATAATGATGATAGAATTGGTGGTATAAATAATGTTTCATCCACGTTCGAGGATGATTGCTCAAAGTGTGAAACGACTGGATCTACTCATGTAGATCAGGGTTTTTCTAGGGAATCACCTAGCAGCGAAGATGTCCAAATGAGGCAAACGTCTGTTGGGGCAAAAAGCACGGATAGACCTGCAGATTCCACAGTTGATCGGAACAAAAAGAAAGAACAACTGAAAAGTCTTGTAGACTTATTGGCTGATATGCTATAGGATTGGGAAAGAAAGCAGTGGGAGGATTAACGATAGTTTAAGTGAAATAGTTAGGTCACCTTCCTTATAGCAAAACATGCGGAAGATACAAACTAAGGAATTACGAGTCACGGGTCCATTTTTTTTAGACTAAATTAAGATAGATGAAACCTCTAATCCTCCACAAGTAAATTGCATGCGGATTAACGTTGGAATCAGGGTAATTTTCTTCGTTTTCTATTGAACATTTCTCGGTCAGACTATGAATGATATGTACTGCAGATAATGGCAGTTTTTCTGTGTTCAAACATAGTATGTTTGAAATTAAATTAAATTAAATGAAGTTACATGTGTAACAATAAACTCGAGCAGAAACACGCATGGTGTTGGTCAAAGGTCATTTACTCGATGTCAGTTTAGAAACTGGGGCGCGGTTACCGCCTAGGATCATATGGTCGTGCATCGAGGCGTCTACGCGGATGGACAGAGTCGAGAAAGGAAACGAACATTGAAAGTTACATTGGTTAAAAATAAAAAAAAAAAAAAAAAAAAGAACAATGAAACATCGAGCTGGGAGAACATTATCCTCTGTATAAGTCCCAAGTAATTCTATCATCACTTTTGTGGCAGTCTCACTCATTTTGGCTTCCAACACTGCATCATGAAGCATACGCAAGAGATTCTGTGTTTTTGTACAGGAAAATTCCACATTGGACACGAACATTGTTGGGTTGCCGATGTAGGCTCCCCCATATATTTTTTTTTTTGTTTTGTTTTGTTTGTTTCGGCGTGCACATGTTTTGTTGTTTCGGCGTGCACATGTTTGTACAATTGTTGGGCTTGTGTGGCATGGGGGTGTGTGTGAGGGTGTTGCGCTTAAAATGTTCTTAGGTGAACATTTTGGAAAATGGGAGGGCGAGGAGTGTAATATAACAATCTGGCCCCACCCGAGGAAGTGATGCAAGCGATGGTGTTTTCCGTCGGTGAAGGGGGTGGCGAAACGACAAGACAGGTGTTTGTGAAATACATCCTGTCAAGGCCGGAGCGGATATCATTTTGACCTTATTTCTGACAGCGGCGGAAATGGCTACAGAGGCAAACAGATCAGGTGTCTCTTAGAATTACGTGGGCGTTGCGTGGGCGAGGCAAAACTGGAAGGAAAGTCCCGGTTCTAGAGGACTATATAAAGACCTCAACACACGGATTCGCTAGTAGCAGAGAACGGCCAGTGGAAGCAGAGAGAAACACCACAGGCAGACTACACTCTCGTCAACCCATTCTATGCGCCTCTCACCCTTCCGTTCTCTATTCCACACAGTTCGTCGTATTAATAAAAATATAACCTTATATTTTTATATATGCGTGTTTGTTGTTTTGTCGTCGTACGGCGATATATAACACTGGGACACGTAATGCGGAAGGAGGGTCTGGAGAACTGGATACTCACAGGTCGGATAAATGGAAGAAGAGACAGGGGAAAGCAGTGTGAGACGCACTTGTTAGGTCTGAGCAAATGGTTGATGGAGCGGGGCTTGGAAGAGATACCAAGAGAAAAATTATTGAGGATAACATGAGACAGAGCTAAGTGGAAGTTCATGATTACCTACGTCCTGAAGGGACATGGCACATGAAGAAGAAGAATAAAAATGTTTAGAGGATTTTAAAGTTTTTAACCTAATACTAAGAGAACAGTAAGCATAGAGTTATGTGTAAACAAACTCGGATTGACTTTGAATGGTGGTAGTGGGTATAAAATAACTGATAACTTATTTAAAGGCCATGCATTTCATGAGGAAAAGGTTTTCTTTTACAAGTGAAACATCTGTTTCAAATATGCCTTTCTTAACTATGCCCTGGTATTAAAGAATATATATATATGTGTGTTTGTGTCTGAAAATATATCTATATATAACATGTATTTATAAATGAAAGCTAGTTTTTAAAAATTTAAGAGCACTCAAAAATATACACTACCAGTCATAACTATTAGGTCACCCCAGTTTTATAAAAGAAATGATGTATTTCATACTATTTTTGTTATTTATTGCCAAGTGGATAATTCTAAATGAAAATAGAATTGTTCTTTATTAATACTGCACAATAACATGTGCATCAAATGAACTGTTCTGGTGTCCAGTTTTTGTGCTCTATTCCCTATGCTAGTCTCTTCTTTTTATTGGCTGGCCGAAGCAAAGGCTTCCTGGCTGCCTTGTAAAATTTTGCAAAGTAATAATAACAAAAGAACCATTCTATTTCTTTCAAAAAATGTATATATTTTTTTTTTTTATAAAAGTCTATTTTTATGTACATATTTCTATAAAGAGTGTATTGTTATACTTTCATAGTGTTTTGACCTCAGTTTGGGAGTTAACTATTTGCCCATAGCTGAGATCCTAACAGGTGCTACCACTCTGGGTCAGGGTGAACCTAGGAACAACAGCAATTAAGAGGTGGTTCTATGCTCCTCACAACCTCCAAATCAGAGGCCTTGCTGTCGGATGCAGTTTACTGTCAGAAAAATCTGTTTTCATTTCACCCTTTTAGATGATATTATTAAGTAAAAACTATATTTACTAATCATAAATGGAAAGCTCAGTACAAATCTTGAAACACGAATATTTTTAAAAGAATTTGAATTTTTTTTTTTGCACGTGTATAAATGTGCTGAATTTTGTAGATATGGTTGTCCATGTGTGTTGTGGTGCATTGGATATCAGCTCAGAACGAGAAATCAGGGAGCCGAGTTCGAATTCCAGCTGAATTCATTGCCTTCACTTACGCGCAAATACCCTTGGGAAAGGTATTAATTAGTCTCTTCCCTTCAGTTATGGATTAAATAACAGGACAGATTTGGTTCTATAGCCTGGTTGGCAACCAGTCTACCGCAGAAAGCAATGGCAATCTACTGCGGGATAATCTTCTGCCCAGTCAGTCATGTCTCTTTCGAGACATGATCGCCCAAGCGTGTATCACGTATGGCACTTAACTGACTGACTGGATATAATAGTTGGAATCACGATTAAGGCTGAAACTGGTCATAAAGTGGGGGATCAGTTTTATATTGTTATGAAGTACTAAACTGATCCCCCATTATTTACTAGTCAATAATATAATAAATATCTTCCCCCTCTAGCTATGAGTCAAATAACAGGACAGATTGGGTTCTATAGCCTTGGTCGGCAACCAGTCTACTGCAGAAAGCAATGGCAACCTACAGCAGGTTAATCTTCTGCCCAGTCAGTCATGTCTCTTTCGAGACATGATCGCCCAAGCATGTATCACGTATGGCACTTAACTGACTGGTTGTCCATACACAACATTATCAGAAAATAAGAGTGATAAATATAATAAATTTAAAGTCAAAACTTTTAAAATTCAATAAAACATTAGGTTATAGAAAATATTTTCCTAAATTTTAAAGATTATGGAGTACTTAAATATTATATAAGGTGCTCACGTTATATTTAATATTTCTTTGGTGGACTTGTACGACATTACCACCACCTGTAAATATGTTGATTATCATTTTTTTTTTTACTTTTCTCAGTGCAATATCATCGATTTAGACCCTAAACTTTCCGATTATCAAAAAAGATTTGGAAAAAAAATCATTATTTAAGATTTGTAGGGAGTGCTGTTTCTCATACAACCTTATAGTAAATCTATCCTCCATTTTGGAAACACTTTCTTTGATGTTGTTGAGACCATCTTTTGAGAAGTTTACAATTTGAAGATCGACAAACCCATGCAAAATTTTTAATTATCCATAAGTTATTTTAAACATTAAAAATAAAAAAATTTGGACAGAGTTTTTTTTAAAATAATTCCTGTTGTATAAAAATTTGGAATGACATGTAAATTTGTAAAACATTAAAAAAAAAAATTTTGACAGAAAATTTTAAAAATAGTTCCTATTCTAAAAAAATTTTGATTAAAAACATATTTCTGGAACAATTTTTTCCAATTAATTTTCTACAAGTTTTGAAAAAAGAAAAAGGGCAACACCTTGATGCAAGTGTTTCCAAAATGGAGGATCGATTTACTATAACACTATATGAGAAACTGAACACCCACTAAAAATCTTTAAATATTGAATTTTTTCCTAATTTTTCTTGAAAATCAGAAACTTTATGTACTAATCAATAAGAATGCACTGAAAAAAGTAAAAAAAAAATAGATAATCAACAAATTTACAGGTGGTGGTAATGTTGTACAGGTCCGCCAATTTTTTTTACAGATAAAGTTCTTGCAAAACAACATTAGATAATCACCAGTCTTTCATCAAATGAACAGATTCAGTAAGCAATTGACATGTTGAAAAAATGCATTCCTGAGATATTTTAAAGTAAATAATATTTGTTTCAAATCAGATTAATTATACTTTAAATCAGCTGATATTCCTCAAATACAGTACCAGGAAAGTATATTTTATTTTTGGAGGATTTTTTTAAAAATAAAAATAATGACACTGCAATACATGTGCACTAAAAAAGTAAAAAAGAAAAAACGTTCTTCCAGTCAAGTTAAATTAACTTTGAAATAGAGCAAAGTATTTTGCTTATAAGAAATATTAAATTTAATTAACTGAAAATCAAAACTAAAATAAAAGTGTCAAGAAAGATTTTTCATTTTTAAAAATTCATTTTAAACCCTACGTATCCCAGATTAGTGGAAGTACCTGAATAAAATTATTAATGAAGTTAAATAGGAAAACAATAAACACCTAACATGGATTAAAAAAACAAAAACAAAACCTAAACCAATGTAGACATCCAGTAGAAAATGACCTGTTTCAAGGGGTGTTTTAATTTATATCGCATGTGGTCAGGTGGTAGAAATCTTAATTCTTACTGCAGAATATCCTACAAAAATCAAAATTAAAGTGCCCAGAAGAAATTGGCACAAACATGTTTACAATCATTTATGTCTGGTTAATAGACATTTTCTTTCTTTTCCCCCAAAAAGGACCAGCACAATCAGGCAACAGTGAAAGGGTTAATCTCCCAATCTATTCCAAGTGGGCCAGAACAGCCAGGCAACACTGAAAGGGTTAATCTTCTAATGAATTGCAAATGGGCCAGAACAGCCAGGCAACAATGTTGTGACAATGTTACAGTGAAAGGGTTAATCTCCCAGCCTATTCCAAATGGGTCAGAATAGCCAGGCAACAATGCTATAACAATGAAGCACTGAAAGGGTTAATCTTCCAATGAATTGCAAATGGTTCAGAACAGCCAGGCAACAATGTTGTAACAATGCAGCAGTGAAAGGGTTAATCTCTCAGCCTATTCCAAATGGGTCAGAATAACCAGGCAACAATGATATAACAATGAAGCACTGAAAGGTTTAATCTTCCAATGAATTGTAAATGGGCCAGGACAGCCAGGCAACAATGCTGTAACAATGTAGCAGTGAAAGGGTTAATCTCCCAGCCTATTCCAAATAGGTCAGAATAGCCAGACAACAATGATATAACAATGAAGCACTGAAAAGGTTAATCTTCCAATGAATTGCAAATGGGCCAGAATAGCCAGGCAACAATGCTGTAATGCAGCAGTGAAAGACTTAATCTCTCACCGTATTCCAAATGGGTCAGAATAGTCTGTCAACAATGATATAACAATAAAGCAGTGAAATGGATGGTGTTGCTATTTGGGCAACTTTATGATTTTCTGTTATCAATAAGGTAAAGTTTGAAAATATATATTTATACAATATAGTTCTCTTTTGTACATGTGGCACTTAGCCAGGATTATGAAACTGGGTTACAAGAAATTCGACTGCATTAGTAAACATTCTGCTGATAAATCTTTAGTTGACAGATTTTCTCGTGAGTAACCCAAGACAGCCCAGCTTATGTTAAAAGTAGCACAAAATGTTGTAAGTCACAAAATTCAAAATCTGGCAGCACTGAGTTGTCAGAGAAAAGTGGCTAACTATGTCAGCCATTATAAGTAAATTGGATTAAGTTTCAGTTTTCTTTTCAAACAATAAATGTAACAACTATTATGCAAAAGGAGTCATACAGTTTTTTCTTCTCGTTTCTGACATTATTTGGCAGAAGGAAAATAGGCTTATATTTAAACATAAAAAAAAAAAAATTCCCTACTGAATTGAATCTTGAAATAGAAACAATCCACAACATATATAAAACAAAAATAAAACAGAAATGTTATTAAAAAGAATTTGTCCTTTAGTATTTGTCTATATTTCTGAGATGAGGTAGTATTTACAGCATTTACATTATTCAGACTATTGTTCTCATCTTTGTTGCAATTTGTATGACGTTTTGGCCATTGTACGTTCCAGCCTTCTTCAGGTGCTAGGAATTTCGAACCGAACACTGGGCCATGTGTCCAGTGAATGTAGACATCGGTTAGTTCCTGTGATTTGACCCTAAGAGTTGGGAGTTCAATACCAGGCTACAGCAGTGGTGAACAAATAACTTACAGGGTTAGAAGGAGATAACTCATGACTACCAAAAGAGGCACTACTATGCAAGGAATGAAGTTCATATACCCCAGTGATTGTAATAAAGGGTTCGGTTTGAAATTCCTAGCACCTGAAGAAGGCTGGAGTGTACAATGGCTGAAACCTCGTACAAATGGCAACAAAGATGAGGACAATAGTCCAAATAATGTAATACTGTAGAACTCATTCTCTTGCCTGCTTTTCTTTTAAAAGAACTTAATAATGTAAAACAAACTATATAAGTATAAATTAATAAGATTTTTTTAACCACCTGATAGATTACCATATTAGTAATTTATTACCATATTAGTTTATTTATTACCATATTAGTAATTTAACTGTTTATTTATTACCATATTAGTAATTTAACTGTTTATTTATTACCATATTAGTAATTTAACTGTTTATTTATTACCATATTAGTAATTTAACTGTTTATGTTTTCTAACATAAACAGTTGAAACATTAAACATACAGAAAACAACAAAAACATTTTCTACAAAGATCAACTGCAAATTAATTATAAACAGGATGAATATTCTCCTAGAAACATCATAAGAAAATATGCAACTCCTGTTAACATAAATAAAAAAAAATTATCTATTACACAAAACTGAAAACCGCTAACCTCATTGTCAAAATTAACAATTCACCTGCAAGATCTAAACTGCGGAGAACCAATATTATTTACAAATTTACATGTCCTTTAGAGAACTGTGTTCTTGATCAAACCAGGTTCATAAATAATTACATTAAATATACCACAATTTGGTTAACTAGACAACTTATGCTGCACTCTTTGACCATAGCTCAATTCGATCTCATTTAAACAAACGGAGATCTACCAAACAAACTCTATCCGTAATGTACTTGTTGATAACAAATATAATGGCATCATCCACATGTAAAAAAAACTTTAAAAATAATGGATGCATTATTAATAAAAAAGAAAAATCCAACACTTAATATTATCAACTATGAACATGGCAGCAATATGCTGTTTTCATAATGTAAAACATGGCAACAATGTGCTCACTGTTTTTGGAATATGACATAACTAAATGGCTGATAGTTTAAGCTTAAATTTATTTCTGATCTTTTTTTTAATC
Source organism: Ascarosepion bandense (assembly GCA_037127315.1). Taxonomy (NCBI): domain Eukaryota; kingdom Metazoa; phylum Mollusca; class Cephalopoda; order Sepiida; family Sepiidae; genus Ascarosepion; species Ascarosepion bandense. The sequence continues at coordinate 443,267 of JBBBDQ010001148.1, forward strand.
ATTTCACTCCAAGCAAGGTGTTTATGCCACTGATGTGCAGGGGGTTACATAAGAGAGTTGAAGTATTAGGCAGGAGGAGAGTGAAGACAAAGACAAACCAGCTACAGGGGGTGAAAGAGAAAGGGCAAGAGAAGGGTGTGAAGACAATTGCAAAGGTAGAGAGAAAGGAAAAGAACAAGATACACGGGGTGATGTAGAAAGGGTCGGAGTTAAGTGGATAAGTGATGGGAATTGACTTTGCATTTAAATTCCTGGAGGTTATAGCCATCAGGAAAGCAAGTATATGGAAGGGAGTTCCACAGGCAGAAAGCACGAGAATATTATATAATTGAATATTATATATATATATATATATATATAAAAAAGGTGTTTGTGTATATATGTAGTGTAATAGTTATGTTAATACAAATATAATAGTATCATCCACATTTAAAAATAAAAGGCTAAAAATAATGGAAACATTAATAATAAAAAAAGAAAAATTCAACACTTAATATTATCAACTATGAACATGGCAGCAATATGCTCAGTTTTCATTATATAAAAACATGGCAGCAATATGCTCATTGTTTTCATAATATAAAACATGGTAACAATGTGCTCACTGTTTTTGGAATATAAGACATAACTGAATGGCTGATAGTTTAAGCTCAAATTTATTTCTGATCTTTTTATTAATCATTTCCACAAAATATGGAAAAAACTCAAAAAGGATCTAATAAAAATTTTCAAAGCCCACGATCTTAATAATACCACCATCACTAATGTTAAAGTCGTAAATTTCTTAGATGTTAGCTTTGACCTGAGCAATGGTCTGTACAAAGCGTACACTAAGGACTCACATAACTATATATTTTCATTTACTCAGTTCACTTACTGCCGGGAAAAAAATTTACGGAGACGGGCGTTTGCGATGGATATTAATGATCATGTTTTGTGAGACGGATGTAGTTAGAGATGGCCACCAGGTTTAGATTGAGAGTTGCTGTTGTACAAATGTCAATGACAGAAGTATGGATGAGAGTGGCTTCGCGTGCAATTACTATAGAGTAGTTCTTGTAATGTTTGTGAATGGGGTTAATGTTGAGTCATGTCAAATAACAGACATATAAGGAGACAAGAAAGAGCTAAAGAGTAACGTGGCTAAAATTGGTAGCCATGTTTAAAATAATTGAGATTGTGTTTATCTATTTTTACTTACCTATTTCTATTTATAATTTCACTTAAAATGATCAGATCAGATAAGATAGATAGATAGATAGATAGATAGATAGATAGATAGATAGATAGATAGATAGATAAACAGGTATGACAGATAGATAGATAGATAAACAGGTATGACAGATAGATAGATAGATAGATAGATAGATAGATAAATAGAAATCAGTCCTTAAATATTAAAAAAATGTCCTTTTATTTGGCCCAATATAACGCAACTCTTCCTCATGGTGTTTGTGTGCCGAGAAAGTACTTTTCATTTTCATTTTCTCGGTTCCCTTACTAACTGATTGTGTTTATCTACTTTTACTTAACTATTTCTATTTATAATTTCACTTTAGATTCCAAGATGCTAATTAAATGACATGTAGATAGATAGATAGATAGATAGACTGAGATAGATAGATAGATAGATAGATAGATAGATAGATAGACTGAGATAGATAGAGAGATAGATAGATAGATAGATAGATAGACTGAGATAGATAGATAGATAGATAGATAGATAGACTGAGATAGATAGATAGATAGATAGATAGATAGATAGATAGACAGACAGACTGAGATAGATAGATAGATAGACAGACAGACAGACTGAGATAGATAGATAGATAGATAGATAGATAGATATAGAAAGAGATGGGATAGTAAAAATATAATAGTATCATCCACATGGGAAAAAAATTTCAAAATAATGGATGCATTATTAACAAAAAAAAACAAAAAAAAAACACTTAATAATATCAACTATGAACATGGTAACAATGTCCTTGCTGTTTTCGGAATATGAAACACAACTATGATTCTATATATTTATGCATACACCTTATCTATTAAGTTAAAGTAAAATAAAATTCAAATTCATCTTTAATAATGGCTAAAAGAATAGCTGAAAGTACTTGGAGAAATAAAACATTTGGACAATTTTTACATGTCCTGAAAAGAAAAAAAATTATCACACGAAAAATTATATAAAAAACTTAATCATAACACTTTGTCTGCCATTTTTAATGAAACTTGCATATATTATGGGTATAGATATGTTTGTCAATCACCTGGTTCAAACTCCTTCTTCATCTTCTGAAGAGGAGTACAGGTTTATCCCTTGGTTCCTGCTTAGGAATGAGTTTCTGGTTTCTTCTCTTAAAGTATTTCTCATTCTCTTTTACTCCCAGTAACTCCTTGCATCTTAGAGGCATTATCCCCTTGGTTGGGGTAAAATAAAAAAAATTATATATTGTTCTGGAGGAATATTGTTGTAGAGGAATACTCTGTTCTTACCCCAGAATGGGTATGGCCCGGGTTATAAAAGACCTAGACGAGAACGAACTACAAAGACAGAGAGAACACTCGAAAGCGATCTAGTGTTCTCGTGGCTATATGAGAGTCTTTGTCATGACACGGGAGGAATCAAGATTATTCGTCATTATACAAGTCGAAAGCCATCGACCTTAGACGAGAGTTAGATGGAAGCCTACTTCTCAAGATGAATGCATACGTCCTATACAGAGACATTGCCTTCTTAATTGTTATTCGTGTTAACTGTTCGTTGGTGTACGTGTATTTGGTTTATTGTACTGAGGTATAATAAGTCTCTATTTATATATCCTCAGTGTTAAGAATTATTTCTTGCATTATTCTTTCTCTGTTTATCCGCTCCGAGGATACAACATATATATATATTTGAGAGAAATATGATGAACAATATTTGACAGTTTTGCAGTTTCCCTGTGTTAAAAAATATATAATATCAACTTTATTTACAAAAAAAAATCATTAAAATTATAACCATATTGCACCTAAAATAAAACAAAATTGTAAAAGCATTGTTTTAAGAAATTTTTCTCCATAACTCGTCCTCTAGATAAGTGTTAATTCCACTCTAATGTTAATCCTATTATGAAACTCCTGGTTGCACAATGACAACTAATCTCACTTCAATAATATTAGTGTACATAGTTAATTATCTGAATGATGAAAACTATGCAATTTCTAAAGAATGAATTATTTTCAATTGAACATTTTATTACTTCAAATGGTATTGTTATGGATACTTAGTATTTGAACTAGATGACCTGTTTTTATTCATAAAATAGTGTGTATTAAGTATCCAATATAGTATTTGAAGTAATAAAATTAAAAATAAATGCATTAATTCTTCAGAAATTGTTTTGTTTAGATTTTATATACAAAACGAAGTAGGTATGAAGCTTTTAACCCTCTAGGGCCATTTGTATCATATTTGATACAATATGAAAACAAGCCTTGAAAGAAATATTTTCCTGAAAAATTTTTTAAGAGAAATATTTTATAAATTTCAAATGAAAGCAGTACTGACTGCTCAGTCAATGAATACCAAATGTTTCCTAATAGGGAAATACCAAATGTTTCCTTATAGGGAAATACTGTATCAAATATGATACGAATGGCCCTAGAGGGTTAAGAAAATAATCTGAGTGAAGAGGATGTGCTATGCTATGATGCTGTTTACGGTAAAGCACACTGAATTAAACAGTGGTTTCACTGTCAAAGAAAACAGTTCTGATCCATGCCAGGGAACACGTTTTTCTTTACTAATATTTCTTAAATACACAGGTCAGTATACAGATATGATGAACAGTTTAATAAATAAAAATATGGTTTCTATTTCATATATGAAGTATCCATCTATAATGTTTCTAGCAATAATAATTAACTATAGAAAAACTAGCAGTATAGCCCGGCGTTGCTCGGGTGTAATGAAAGCTTTAAAACTAATCCATGGTCCCAGAACTCAGACTCTTTGGACGTTGGCACGAAAGACTAAAAAGCAATAGTTGTTTCCAGTTAAAGTGAAACTGTAGACTGAAAGAAAAATGAATGGATGTAAGTCAAATTTTGATTTCCTGATATCAATATCAAATAAGTTTTTTTTTGTTGTAAACTGAATTTTGAAGGCTAAATAAGTCCTTTGAGTAAATGGTATCATGGCTAAGACTAAGAACTACAATTAAACCCACTTAGAGCCAAACCCGAAACAAAAACTAAAATAAAAGGGCTGAAAAACTGATTTTGATCAGACCCGGTATATATTATTGATTTTCTGTACTATTGTAAGAACTGCAACATTGAAACTTATGAATATTGTTTTTTATGTCTTTGTCTATGAGTGTATCAAATTTGCTTAAAATCAGACCACTCCTTCTATAACCCGATATTTATCAGGGATACCTCGACACAAAACCTAGCTAAGAACACTCGCAGACGCTTATAGTACAACTGCATAAATTTTCAAGAAAATCGGTTCAGCTGTTTCGGAGTCTATAGGTAACGAACACACACAAAGTTCCATTTATAAATAAGTTGAGATATTCAGATAGCTACATATAACCCCCCCCCCAAAAAAAAAATCAAACAAACACAAACAACTTTTAATAATTTAAAATAGGCAATTGCAAGAATACTGATCATGCATAAACAAAGATGTGCAACTGGATCAATTTACAGACCTTACCAGTTTTAAAATACAAATTGGACACTTCGTTAGCAGATTGACTTTTTTTACACTGATGAGTTTACTAGTCTTAAAGAAAAAACAAATAATGAGGGAAAACAATGCAAATTACAAGATTACTTTGAGCTAAAAATAATTTGAGATATAAAATTCATTTGCCGCAGTTAAAATAAAAGAAAATTGTATTTTTATTTTTATTGCATTATAGCCCAAAAATATAGAGATGGGCAATCCTTCCAACCAAGTACTGAAATTTTCTGGTAATGATCTTTATATACAGTGTGATTAAAACCTAGGTAGCAAGTAAGTAGTGTGTGATAATGGTTACTAATAGAAGTTCATTGGCTGGCTTATTTATTCTTGTGTTTTTATTTATTTTTATTTCATATTTTTTAAAATCTCCTATCTATATATTACAAAATCAATTAACCACATTTATTGCTTGATGATGGTGTTTTAACCAAAACTTTATAGCTATTGAGCTGCAGCCTGTGATGATGATGATGATGATGATGTCGATGATGCTGATTATTATTATTATTATTATATATATATTTCAAAATTTGGCCAAGCAGTCATTGCCCCTCCACCTACCACTACTAACCCAAGGGTCAGGCCACATACCTTCTACTACCAAGGAGCAATTACTACTTAATTCTTTCCCTAGGCCCAACCCAAATAAAACCAATACATCTCAACTCCTTCCTTTACCTAAGCTAACCTCTGGGCTTAGAATTTTCCCTCATTCTCTGTTTATAAGGGGTCGAAGAATGCATGCCTTAATATGACATGTTAAAAATGGCTATTTTACCATTAAGTTTTATCTGAATTTACAAATAAATAAATAAAAAAAAAAATAAATATATATATATATATATATATATATATATATATATAGTGTATCGCGGCAGCAAATAATTTTCTAAACATATACTGTTAAATATAAGAGGCAATGAATGTCTATTATGTAAATAATTTTCTAAACATATACTGTTAAATATAAGAGACAATGAATGTCTATTATGTTTAATCATGAGCCGTTCTAAACGTTGTATTTTGGCTTTAATTTCAGTTGAAAATAAAGGCAAAAATTCTCCAACATTTGAATAACTTTTTATTAAGTTGGTTCTAAGCTTTCAGCTCACATGAGCCATCTTCAGAGAGGTTATAAGGATGGTAACACAATAACATCCACCATCAGTGACAATTTTTTTCTTGTGTTGACAAGAAAATATATATAGCCTCTTCCCCAGATGATCCGTAGGGTGAAACCGCGGTAGGTTGTGGCTCATTTATAGATTTTTCGTGTTCTTGCTCTACTTCCGTACTTTTGTATCGAGCACTTTTTTTGGTGTTTAGGTTCCGTCTTGGTTTTTTTTTCTTTCCTGCAGATGCTTGACTGTTTGTTCTTGTTCCGTTGGTTTCTTTTATATATATATATATATATATGTATAAAAGAAACCAACGGAACAAGAACATATATATAATATATATATATATATATATATATACATAAAATGCACATTAATATAATATTGCTCATATTTAAAATTTTTGTTTTTTGATAGTTTCATTTATTTGGATTAAGCTCCCACCCACACCTGAATAAGAAATTATGATAGATATTTGAAATTTGTCTATAAATAATACATCACAGCAAAATAACTTTCTACACCAGTGGCCTTACCGCCTTGCTCGGGGTGATGTGATTAAAAAGAAAGTCCACTGTGTGTGTGTGTGTGTGTAGAAAAAATTTTGAAAAATTACAATTTCCCAAAATCTTTGTGAACTTAAAAGAAAATATACAAGGAATATTTTGTATAATATAAGGAACATATATAGATATTTACTACCAACACGTACACATTTTATGAATGTGTGAGAGTGCGAAGATTCAGATATAAATAATATATATATATATAAAAACATGAATAAAGTCATTTTTCTGACACGTTTCATCCTCTCATGGACCTTATCAAGACAAATGTAAATATTTTATTTTGCAACATGTATTCATAAACAAAAGTAAAAATAAAACAAAACAAAAAAAAAACAAACTTTGTTAGGTTTTCTAAATAATAAAAAAAAATATTCTTAAAGGCTAACTAAAAGTCAAGGTAAACTATAGGGGATACTGTGATGTAATTTCATGTGTAACAAATGAAAGTGGGTAATGTTATTAAAGTTCACACGTTATGACTCCTTATGTGGCAAAATAAATCCTTCCATTTGCTTTGAAAATCCATTAGAGGATGAAACACATTTTTAAAGAAAAGTGTGTGTGTGTGTGTGTGTGTGTGATGACTGTCATCTCCAAGTCATGTATAACCCTAGCAAAACACCCACAACAACATTATGCTTATTTACTTTTAAACTTAAAAACTATCTTCCATCTATGTTGCCTGTTTAGTGTTTACCTTAAAGTGTTTAAGTTAAAGAGAATTACATTTTTTTAAAAACTTGGGTTTTAGTTTTACTTTCTTTTTTAGAAAGATACTTCACTTAAAACTCAAGAGTACAGAAAATAATGTTGGAAAATGAAGAAAATATAATCCTGGACATGTTGTATGGCTAGTCTTGCAAACATAAATAACGTGTCTGCAATAAGGCCTGAGTGTCAAAAGGACTGTTTTTCCAACGACACCGCTTCTTTTTTTTTTTTTTTAACCACCTTCATCCTTCGGCAATGATTAGAAAACCTAAACATATGAATGAATATGATGAGTAAAATTTATACATTTTTGTTTTGTTGTTGTTCTTCAGAATTTAAAACAAAAATATTAAACACTATGAGGTGGTTTTACACTGCTAAATTGTCTATTGAAATGGTTAAAACATAAAAAAAGTCAATTATTTATTTTTAATTTCCTTGACGGAACGGGGGTTGCCAGGAGCAACAGGAGCAAACATACTAAGAGCCACAAGGGATAGGGAGACGTGGAGAGCCATGATCGCCTACGTCCTGAAGGGACAGGGCACATAGAAGAATAGCTGGTTCACATAAAATGTTTATAAATTCATGAATATAAAATTTTCACATTTTATAAATTGCGACTGCATTATTTTTTTTTTAAATATTGTTAAAAAAATTACAACATGAAACAATCTCTAAATAAATATTTTGTAGTAAAGAAGAAAAAATAAACTGATTTTCCCTAGGGTTTTTATTTCAATTCTAATCAATAATCATCGCCTATTTAAAACAAACTTTACCGAACAGTGGAGGTAGTTATAATATTAATAAAAACGGTGTCACAGGAAAACCGTTCCCTCATCTTATTATGAAAACGTTTGGTTTTATCTGTTTGCTGCTAGTCTTTTACTCTTTTTACGAAGAAAGAAAATGTGCATCGATTGACTTAGCAGATTTTTGTCCAGAGAAATTTATGGATTAAAATTACTGTAAAAGTCTGTTAGAATTATAAAATTAAAAAAAAATAAATTGTCTTTAACAGGATATCTAAAGAAATATTTTCTTTAAAAACAGTATGGGTATTTTTTTTAACTGTTACTCTGACGAATTTTTAATTTACAGTGAAAAAAACCCATTTTTCTTTCAATGTTACATAAATACATTTACCAACTTTTTTGGTTAAATTATCTACGGAAAATATTTTATAGATTCTGTTTAGTGTTTTTTTCATGAAAAAAGAAAAATAAAATAGAAGAGAAAGGGGGTGAGTAAAAAAAAAAACTGAATTAAAAGTGTTTTTGTTTGTATAAAGAAAATAAGTGATTTTATTATTTATAATCTGAGTAAAAAAATAAAAGAAAGGGCTGTTTTAAATTAACTTGAAATAAAAAACATATTTTAAATTTTTAAGCTAATAAATCTTTTCACTCGGAAAAATGTTCAGTGTTACTCTGCTGATGGTGACAAGAGAAACAAAAAAGAAACATTGAGATGTTGCTAACTAAATTATTTTAAACTTTTTGAAACTTATAAAAATTCTTTGTTAATTTTTAACCTGAAAAATATATTTTCCGAAAATAAAAATGAAAAATTCTTTGCAAATTTCCGCATTCAAAGCATACAAAACTTAAATAAATTTTTACATAAATTAAAATAAAATAACCTGAGATTTCTGCTTGTCCATAAGGAAAAAAGTACAAGACTAAAAGACTGATACCAAACTGGATCATCAAGTAAATTAAAAAAGAAAATTAATAATAAAAAAAAAAAACCTGAGAAAGAAAGAGGGGAACTGTAGATTTAAATAAAATATTTCTTTTCCGTTTCCCCAGAAGGCAATGCAAATATCTAACTTTATATTTGGAAAGATTAAAAAAAGTAAAAAAAAAAAAACAAACAAACATGTACTTGATTTAAAAACGAGATACATCGACTTCAGAGTCATGATCTTCGTCTTTATCAAGAGCACAAGCCCCGACTTCCAAATGTTGACTAGCAGACGACGAGAACATCCCAGACATCCTTAATCTGCCACCAGTGACCTGAAATCCGTGAGAGGTAATAATAGAGGGCGAGGGGCTGATACAAGGAGTCGACATTCGGGAATTACTCAAGTCAAATTGATCCAGTAGACTGACTAGTTCAGCCGGTGTCGGACCGCCGCCTAATACTTGGTTTTCCTTATTCATCATCTCAATTGCCGTTGTCAGATCCCACATCTGTATGCTGCCATTAGTGTGACCGGTGAAGAGGTACCGCCTAGGGCGAGACCCCATTCGATTCGAACCTTCGCATTCGTGAACGCAAAAAGCGCTGATGGGGCTCATATCAACAGATTTGATAACACAAACCCGCTGACCATTGGATGACAGCCGGACGAATAACTGGTCAGTCTCCGGCACGACACGCTGAACGAAGACTTGCTGGTCATCTTGTTCGCCAAATGGCCCTGGTAGCTTGTCGAAATCGTGTCCACCTGTATAACTCATCTGATTGTCCATACCTTCCAATGAGACGATTTTGAACGAGGCAAGTGGGGTAGAACCTGGCTGGGTAGAAATCATACCCCGAAAACGAGTAACACTCCAAGTCCTTACATGATTGTATTCAGAACACACAGATACAAGATGTTTCTCTGATAACATTACTTTGGTGACAGGGCTACGGTGTACCGTAAATGTTTGAAATAATTGTGGACCGTGACCGACAGTCTCTGGATGTTGCACAATAACACGGACTGTTCCTGAGCTGGTGCCATAGGCAATTTCAATCCAGTTCCCGCTCAAGCTAGTTTTAGGGGTGAGGTAGACACTGAGAGCAGTGACCATGTCATTGCTTGGGTCTTTGTAGAGTTCTGTGACGAGAAGGTCATTGTCCTTCATACGTAAAGGAAATTTTTGCATATCAATGTAATAAATAGAGCCGTTGTTACACCCGAGTAACAAGAAAGAGCCAGCAGTGTCATAACTTGTAATAGGAATTACATCTTGAATTTGCCAGTGTTGGGTCATTGCATGCCAAACTCCAACCTTTCCTGTCTGACTCAAGGCTACCAACTGACTTCCAATGAAGAATAAAGAATCAACCGATACTTTAAGGTTGAATGTTCCGATCTCTCGACTGTCACCGTCATCAGTAACAGACCAGAGACGAATCAAATTCCCAGTTGAAGCAGCGACCATTTTGTTCGCATTATCCTGGTTTGGGTTCATCACCTTAGCATTAATGGCCACCCTATCGATAGGCAGTTCCATGTGGGGGCTAGTCCAGATAAGATGCCACCCGGTAGAGTCCTTCATGCGAAAGCATGTGACAAAATGCGGGTAGGCAATGCAGATCCAATTGTGGTGGCCGCGTAGCATGGTCACCCGGAGAGGATCGATACATAGTTGATTCGATTCGAACTTGGTGTTTTTCAGGTCCCACGAAGAATTTCGGGAGTGCCTAAGGTCAGCCGATGAATTTCGAGAATGGCCTCGAGACCTGAGTTCTACGGAAGACCTTCGGGAATGTGGGGAGGCTCGAAGATCAGCAGAAGAATTCCTAGAATGTGAGCCGCCATGTGGTTGGGATGATGCTGCTGCTGCTGCTGCTGCTGATGATGATGAGACTGAGAGTGTCTGAGGGTGGGTGTTACAGCTGTTATTGCTTTGGTTATTATTATTATTATTATTATTATTATTATTATTGATGTTATTGTTTATGCTGTTTGCGATGGGAGCTGCAGGTTCTACTCTTTGGGCCACGCCGGGTCTTCCAAGTTCAGATTCAATTAAACTTGCCAAGGAATGAGACTGTCTTATATCCAGTGCTTCAGATTGAGGAGGCGATGGCGGAGTGAGATAACTGTGGAAAAGCACTCCACCGCAGGTTGGGTAATTGAGGTCCTCACACAATACAAGGCGTCGAATTAAAGGTGCGATTCCGTAGAATTCAGCCTCGTGTCGAAGAGTAGACAGATCGACATGTTTAAAATCGACCTCCTTGGTTCTAAGAAAGTGTAAGATGCGAGAAAATAGATCTGGGTCGCGATCGATAAAGATCGCTCCAGTCTCGTCCCTTAAAGAAGAGATTCGTCCACTGAGTAGACTGGTAAAAAAAGAATCCGGTACCCAAGTCAGTGTTTGTCGAGAAGTCGAAAATCGTCGTCCACCGACGTTGAGGTGAATAATTTCCGACGACATTTTTCACGTGAAAAGACGGCAACTAAGAGACGAGACCAGACAGCCATTTGCAGTCATACATTTCTTTCTCTTCTAAGATAAAGTAAAAACCGAATCGGGCCAAGTACTCGAAATTTGGGTTAAATTTCAGTTGGTTTTTATTCTTAAAAACAATTCAATATACAAATTGATTATTTATTTATTAAATTTGATTACTAGAACTGCTTTTTTTTTTATCTACATTAAAATTTAAATCTTGATGTTTTAACCAAATTATTTGTAACGTAGGCGGTATGCATTTCGTTTCGGCAAGGAAAGATATCATTCGTCAATTCGTAATTTGAAAAAAAATCATATTTATATATAATTCTCAATAAGAAACACTTTTAAATTTACAGGTCAATAATTTTTGTGGTACAATTTACATCATATTAATAAATAATCTTATTATTTTTAGTATAATAATATTTTGTTTTTAATTTCTAGTTTTGAATTGAACATACTCGGACGGAATAAAATAAGTAAACAAAAAACAGATTTAAAAAAAACCCTGAAAATTATAATGGTGGTTTTTATTTATCAAGAGAAAGAAATATTAATTATGAATATACTAGATTATTTATGAAAATTAAAATTAATACTTTTTAAATTTTTCAAACAATTTTAATTTTATTTTTATTCATCTACTTCGGTTAAGCAGTTATGTCCCTTGTAATAATTTTAAACTAAAACCACTTGTTTTATATGTGTTTACCGTTCTTCAAAATGTATTTTAGGGATGTGAAATATTATAAGATATATAATTTAATGAACAAGCATGATTAGTCATACGTTTATTATAGTGAAATATGGATACAGGTTGGCATTCTTTTGTATCTATTTTTAACTAAATATTTATGACCGGGTATTTTTTTCTTTTTTTACAAAAGTAAATTTACACCGGTTTCCGGTCGGGAAGTGACACGCAGCCCATTGTGAGTCGGACTGTATTTTGGCTGATGTTACTTTTATTGTTGTTTATAGGGACCAGTAAGCCCTCCCTTTTTTAAATAGAATTCGAAAGAAAATTGAACAATTAATATTTATAGTTGTCGTGTTTTTGGATCAACATTGTCGATATTATGTGGTCCTTCTTCAGTAGGGATCCAGTTAAGGATTTTAATTACGATCTCGGAGAACCTGTCGCAAATTTTGAAGGTAAATCTCTGTGGACACTTCACCCAGGGAAAAAGAAGGTTTGTATCTATTAATTTATATAAATCACTTCATACGTGTAAAGGCAATGAGTAAACAATGAACAATCTATTTTAGCTTTATTTGTATACACGTATCAAGCATTTTTGTTAAGTCATATTTGTTGTTATTTTGACAACTTCCAAGTTGTTAGTTTTTTTGTTTTTAAAGTTTCATACTTCCAAAAATAGCATCTTATTTTTAAAAGCCATATCTCACATTGCAAACACATATATGATTTTTCAAACTTTTGACAAGTCTTTTTTTTTGTAAAAAACGAAAACCAATGTTTGTTTTGTTTATAAGTGAATAAATAAATAATCAAAAAATAAAACAATGATAATTATAAAAATTAACTTGCAATTATTAATGTTTTTTTTATTCAAAATATTATTACAATTTATAAAAAGACTTTAAGTTTCTCGATTGTGTTTTTATTTTTTTTATAATTGTTGTTTTGATCATTTTTTTTGTTTACGAAAAGAAAAAAACTAAATACAAATTAACGCTATTAAAAATTCTAAATGAGGCGTGTTTAATTCATGTTCTTTCTCATGTTGTTGGTTTAATGAATCTGTAAAATTATTCATAACTTTTTTTGCTTACGTTGGCATTTATCTTTATAATAAAAACCTTTTTTATTAGTTCAGTTGATTATACAAAAAACAAAAAGGGACCTGAATACATATTTCTTGATAAAATATTTGAATCTGACTGGTATTTTTATGAATTCTTCTGTCCATTTCCTGACTGTGTAGTAACTTAGTAGTGTAGTTTCTGCTTGTTTTATTTTTTTGTGTTTATAAATGAAAAAAAAAAAAAACAAAACAAAAAAACTATACAATTTTTTGGGCGTTCAAGTGAAAATATTCTCCGTAATGTCAAATTGAATTTTTTAGAGATAGTATGGCTTTTTTAAATACTAATTACAGTCCGTATTTTCACTATTTTCTGATAATGTTGGTGTGTAGATGTGCGTTCGTTGTGGTATATCATCTCGGAACGAGAAATCAGAAAACCCAGTTCGAATTCCAGTTGAATTCGTTGCATTCACTTACGCGCAAATATACCCTTTGGGAAAAGTATTATTAATTAATCATAATCCGTCTCTTCCCTCCATCTGTGGGTTAAATAACAGGGCAGTTAGGCTTCTATAGCCTTGGTTGGCAACTAGTTTACACTACAGTAGAAAGTAATAGCAGCCTACTGTGAGAAAATCTTCTCAATGTCAATCGAAACAAAAAATAAATTTAATTCATTAGAAAAAATGGAGATCAATGAAAAATCTTACAAAAAAAAAAAAAAACCCAAAACCCGTCATAGAATACAAAAACTAAAACACAACTCTTACAGTGAAACTGCAGAGGAATAAGAGCCAATCATGAAGAACTCCTATAACTCATGAAAAAATAAAATCCTAAAATAATATGTTTACAAGAAACTTTTCTCAAAGTTAACAACCAACTCAACATAAAAAACTACGAACACTATATCATCACATAAACAAAAATGGAAATTGAACCTCAGGCGGTGTCTCAATCCTAATAAGGAAAGACATACCTTAACACCAAATCCACATTGACACTGATCTTCAAGCAATTGTAGTCAAAGCTACACTTCACAAACTATAAATATCTGCTCTATATACATCCCACCACATGACTCCATTAATGAAAGAAATTTTAACAAATTTATAGAACAGATTCCAAAACCTTACATATTAGTGGGGGACCTAAACAGCCACAACACGATATGGGGGTGCTGGAAAACAAATAAAAAAAGCAAAGATCTTAAAAAAAATAATAAACAACAATAACCTACGCATTTTCAATAGCAATTTCAAACCTATCTCAACCCTATTACCAGCTCCTACTCAGCCATAGATATAACATTCTTTGCAGGTCCTGGGCATGATGGCAAACTGCATCCAGCAGCAAGGCCTCTGATTGGGAGGTTGTGAGGAGCATGGAACCACCTCTTAATTGCTGTTGTTCCCAGGTCCACCCTGACTCGGAGTGGTAGCACCTGTTAGGGTCCCAGTTATGGGTAAATAGTTGACCCTCAAACTGGGGTCAAAATGCTATAAAAGTATTCAACAAAATTTTTTTGAATGAAAAATGTTACCAACAAAATTTTTTTGAATAAAGAAAACGTTACCAACAAAACTTTTTTTTTTATTTTGGATAAAAAAACATTATCAACAAAACTTTTTTGAATAAAAAAACGTTACCAACAAAACTTTTTTGAATATGAAACAAATAAACTAAATAAAACAAATCAAAATGATTTTCAGCATTAAATGACCTAATGAAGGTTGATATACTGGTTAAATGAACCAACCAACCAACCAATCTTTGCAGTAGCAAACATTTCCCTATCATACTTGAAATCCCACAACTTGCACATGATGAAAGACTAGCTCACTGGCAACTAAACAAAGCAAACTGGAAAAAATTGAAAATCCTCTGCAAACAAAAATTAATACAAAACCCAGAAAACCAAAATCTAGTAAAACATTTTACAGAAACTCTAAACTCTAGTGTCTATAGCAAATGAAACTATACAAAAAACCTCACTTTCAAATAAAAACAACACTCCCTGGCTCAATGAGGAGTGCAAACAAGCAATCCGCCTCAGAAAAGCCACCATAAGCAGATTTGACAAAAAACCTACTACATTTAACTTAAACAACTTTAAAACAACTTAGCCAAAGCCTGTAAAACTATTAAAGAACCCAAGAAGAAAAGTTGGCTAACTTATCTAAACAAAGTAAATTCCATCACCAAAATAAACACTGTATGGAAAATGATTAGGAAAATCTCTAGGAAAACCCAATCAACCTCTATTAAACACCTCATTAAAATGAATAGTGAAATAACAAGTGAAATAGATATAGCAGACACATTAGCTGAGACCTTCTGCAAAAATTCTTCATCCAATAATTACAAACTAAAATTCATAAATATTAAATGTTCTGCTGAAAAACATAAACTTAACTTCAAATCTGACAACTCTGAAAACTACAATGAACCTTTCATTCTTATAGAATTAATTAATTTAATAAATAAATCACACAATACTGCTGTCGGCCCTGATAAAATTCACAATGAATTTCTCAAGCAACTTCCAGAAGAATCTCTCAAATACCTCTTAAATATTTTCAATAACATATGGTCGGATAGAACCTTCCTTGAAACATGGAAACAAAAAACATTTATCCCAATACTTGAAACTGACAAAGATATCACTGAACGTCAAAATTATCGACTCATTGCATTGACAAGTTGTCCCTGCAATACAATGGAAAGAATTATTCATGATTGGTATGGTATCTTGAATCAAGCAGTCTAATAACCAACTCCCAAACAGGTTTCCGGAAAAAGAGAGGAACAATATACCATCCTAATTTTTTTGGAAACTTTCATCAGAGAGGCCTTCAAAAAATAACATCTAAAGGCAGTTATCTTCGACCTAGAGAAGGCCTATGATACAACCTGGAGGTATGGTATCATGAAAGACCTAAACAGTCTAGGTTTGAGGAAGATTACCACTTTTTATTCAAAACTTTCTCTCTTATAGAAATTTTAGAGTCCTCGTGGGATTTAGTCTTTCTAACCACCAATATCAAGGGGAAGGTATTCCGCAAGGGAATATACTACCTGTCACACTTTTCTCTATTAAAATTAGCAATATCATCAAATGCCTCAATCTCACAATTGACTGCATTATCTACATGACTGACTGGGCAGAAGATTATCCCGCAGTAGGTTGCTATTGCTTTCGGCGGTAGATTGGTTGCCAGCCAAGGCTATAGAACCCAATCTGTCCTGTTATTTAACCTATAACTGGAAGGAAGAGACAGATTAATATCTTTCCCAAGGGTATTTGCACATAAGGGAATGCAATGAATTCAACTGGAATTTGAACTTGGCTCCTTGATTTCTTGTTCCGAGCCGTTATCCACTGCACCTCAACACACATTCTTCTACAAAGTAAGTAATTTAAATATTCTTTTTGAAAATTCAAGCACTGATGACATCCTGTCTTTTTTGAAAGTTACAAAACTTTACGAAAAAACATAAACCCCAAAAACTGGCCAATATCATAGATTTTTTTCCTAACCCTTGTACACAAGATAACCAAAATGGTTATAAATGTTATGTGTGTTTGTGTGTATGTATGTATGTATGTATGCATGAAATACAACCTATTTTCTTTTCCAACCATACACATAATATATATATAAACAGTCTTGATTTGAGGAAGATTACCACTTTTTATTCAAAACTTTCTCTCTTATAGAAATTTTAGAGTCCTCGTGGGATTTAGTCTTTCTAACCACCAATATCAAGAGGAAGGTATTCCGCAAGGGAGTATACTACCTGTCACACTTTTCTCTATTAAAATTAGCAATATCATCAAATGCCTCAATCCCACAATTGACTGCATTATCTACATTGATGATTTTGTAATCTGCCACAAATTTGCTAATATGTACACAATAGATAGACAATTGCATCTCAACCTTAATAAAATAAATAAATGGGCAACAGACAACGGTTTCAGATTATCAAAAACAAAGACTAAATATTTTTTTTTTTTTAATCGTATCACCCCGAGCAAGGCAGTAACGCCACTGATGTGCAGGGGGCTATGTAATAGTGAAAAGATTGGAAAAGAGAAAGCTGGAAACCACATCCTAAACAGGGAACAAGGGATGAGCCTCTTAACCTGTTCAATAGACGAGGGTGGAGTGTGAACCGGGCAATAGATAGATCTATCTACTCCAATTGAGAAAAAAAAACAAAGTGAGAAGATTGGTAAAGAGAAAGCCGGAAACCACATCCTAAACAGGGAACAAGGGATGAGCCTCTTAACCTGTTCAATAGATGAGGGTGGAGTGTGAACCGGGCGATAGATAGATCTATACACATTTTTGCTCCTTAAGGAAAATGCATAATGAGACAGTCCTCAAAGTTGAGGGATCTGAAATATCTGTTTTACACCAAAATAAATTACTTGGTATCATCTATGACAAAAAGCTATCTTTCATCCTTCATATAAAATATCTAAAAAACAAATGTACCAGAGCTCAACAATTTTTTAGATTGGTTGCAAATACAGAATGGGGAACTGACCCGCAAACACTCCTGAAATTATATAGGACATTAATCTGATCACAACTGGATTATGTTAGTCTTGTATACCAATCTGCAAGGCATTTGTACCTAAAAAAGACTTGATCCCATTCACCACAAAGAGTTGAGACAGGTCTTGGGAGCCTTCAGAACCTATCTATTGGCTAGTCTGTATGTTGAGGCTCAGGAAGCACTTTTATAACTTAGATATAAAAAATTGGCCCGCCAGTATCTCACAAAACTGAAATCATACCCATCCGAACTTGCCTACAACTGTATCTTTAACCTAAAATATAAGAAAAGCTTTGAAAAAAAATGCAGTGTAACCCTTTGGCCTTCGTATAAAATCTACCCTTGAAGAAAGTAAAATAAAAATAACTAATATTCACAAAACAATAATTTCTAAAATGTCGGCATAGGTGATTTTCTAAACATCATCTAGATGTGGCACAAGTCTGAAAGTATGGTCCACACAGTGAGAATTGAACTCACTATGCATTTGTAACTAGTTCTAGCGAGACAAGCTTGCTAACCATTACAGCATGCCGAGTGTCATAGGTGATAAAAAACACAGAGTTAACCTCCAGCTAAGCAAACTCCTCAAACAAAACACTTATCTGGTCACTTATCAATACCAATTATGCTAAATTTATGGACAGCATCCTAAACACTTCTACATTTTACTGACGGTTCAAAAAACGATAACAGAATAGTATGCTCACAAAAAAACTTTAAAGAAAGCTCTTCTGTAGGAATGCTCAATTTTTACAGCAAAAGCCTGTGCAATAGATCTACCTTTGGACATAATTTACAACAACAACAACAACAACAACAACAACAACTATAAAAACTCCACGATATTCTTAGATTCTATTTTTATATTAACAATGCTAAAAATAAAAAACAAAAAAACTAGAAGATCTCCAAATGATCAAACAATTTGTTGTGGAGTTGTGGTGAAACTTCACCGCAAAGTTGTTGGTTGTTTTGTTTTTATGGCACATCAACACCTCGGCGGGTCATTTATTGCCAACTAAATTTTATTTATTGCTGGTAATACCTTTTTCTTTCAACAATTTATTGTTGTTTTTATATAAGTTTTGTGTCTAGTAATACTTTTTTCTTTTCGAGTATCAAGATTCATTGAGATTTGTTTTTAAGGGCAGGGTTCCCAAGTTCTACCCTGTTATTTAACCCATAATAGGAGGGAAAGGATGGATTAATACATTTCCCAAGGGTACTAGTGCTTAAGTGAATGCAGGGTATTCAACTGGAATTCGAACTCGGCTCACCGATTTCTCTTTCCGAGCCAATATCCACTGCACCACAACGCACATCCATCACTAAATGCTTACAGCACCTGGTATTCTCAAGCGGTCACCCATCTAAGTACTTAACTTGCTTAACTTCGGTGATCGAGCAAGAACCGGTGTATTCAACGTGATATGGTCGTAAGCCCCACAAAGTTGTAGTGACCAGTTTGTGCTGGAAGTAAGACACGGAAGAAGAAGCTAGGTTGAAAACAGTGTATTAGTATAACAAGAAAGAAGATATTCAAAAGAAGTGTTAATAATAAGTAACTAGAAATAAGTAAGTCCGAAGGTATTATTATGCTGCTTATTGACAGACAATAGCGGCCGTCAACTGCCGTTAACTGCTCCTAACTGCCTTTGTTAACAGCTCTCTGGAAGTCATGCAGATAATCACATATAACAAGAGGAAGAGTCCATTCCTCATAGGAGGGCACCATAACACTATTAAACAGATTTGAGTTTGTGTCCAGTGCCAGAAAGATCACATTAAGCTGGATCCTGAGCCATATTGGGGTAAAGGGTAGCAAAAGAGCAGACTTAGCTGTGAAATTAGCTCTAGATTTAAAGCCCGACAAGTTTGAGATCCCTTACATTGATCTGAACTTCAAATCAACAGATACCTCCATACAGAATGACAGATGTGCTAGAATAGAAACATCCACAATAAACCTTTTTTCTGTAAAACCCTTCTTGGGAGAGTGGAAACCAGCCTTTAGGAAACTAGACAGGAAGAGTTTACAATATCACGACTACGTATTGGTCACACCGAACTTACGCACTCATTTATACTTAAACAAGAACCACAACTGAAATGCGCAACCAGCCAAACTCCCCGCATGGTTAAACAGTCAGTTAAGTGCCATATGTGAAACACGCTTGAGCGATCCTGTCTCGAAAGAGACATGACTGACTGGGCAGAAGATTATCCCGCAGTAGGTTGCCATTGCTTTAGATGGCCGAAAGACATTTACTTTCAGTCAGTCAGTTAAGTGTCATACATGATACACGCTTGTGCGATCATGTCTCAAAAGAGACATGACTGACTGGGCAGAAGATTATCCCGCAGTAGGTTGCCATTGCTTTCTGCGGTAGATTGGTTGCCAGCCAAGGCTATAGAACCCAATCTGTCCTGTTATTTAACCTATGACTGGAAGGAAGAGACAGATTAATATCTTTCCCAAGGGTATTTGCACATAAGTGAATGCAATGAATTCAACTGGAATTTGAACTTGGCTCCTTGATTTCTTGTTCCGAGCCGTTATCCACTGCACCTCAACACACATTCTTCTACAAAGTAAGTAATTTAAATGATCTTTTTGAAAATTCAAGCACTGATGACATCCTGTCTTTTTTGAAAGTTACAAAACTTTACGAAAAAAACATAAATCCCAAAAACTGGCCAATATCATAGATTTTTTCCTAACCCTTATACACAGGATAATCAAAATGGTTATAAATGTTATGTGTGTTTGTGTGTATGTATGTATGTATGCATGAAATACAACCTATTTTCTTTTTCAACCATGCACAGAATATATATATAAACAAGGTTTGGCATTATATAGCCCACTGGGTTGATGTGCCATGTAAAACCTAATTCATAACAAATATTCAAAATGTTCTCTGCTGATTCATTGACTGTTTTGGATATTGGTTAATGGCAAGTGATTTGACACACCAAGTAGATTGGTGTCAGTCAGTTAAGTGCCATTCGTGATACATGCTTGGGCGATCATGTCTCAAAAGAGACATGACTGACTGGGCAGAAGATTATCCCGCAGTAGGTTGCCATTGCTTTCTGCGGTAGATTGGTTGCCAACCAAGGCTATAGAACCCAATCTGTCCTGTTATTTAACCCATGACTGGAAGGAATAGGCAGATTAATACCTTTCCCAAGGGTATTTGCACGTAAGTGAATGCAATGAATTCAGCTGGAATTCGAACTCGGCTCCCCGATTTCTTGTTTCGAGCCGACATCCAATGCACCACAACGCATATCCTAGTCACTCCAAATGAAAGGAAAACCTATTGAGTGATTAATGGAGAGATATATATAAGCGAATAGAATCCATTCATGCAAATGTGTTGGGCAGGTCCATTATAGTATAGTGGACTAACCCACCTGCTGAATTAGATACTCTCCTATGAATGAAGTAGATTACTTCAAGAGGACAAAAAGAAGGTAGCCATGTTAGAAGGAAAGTTATTTGATTTCTACAACCCTTATATCCAAAATAACCAAAATGGTTATGAATGTTATATGTGTTTGTGTGTATGTATATATAAATATCCAACCCATTTTTTTTTAACCATACACATAATATCTAAACTTATTTATAAATGGAACTTTGTCTGTGTGTGTGTCTGTGTCTGTTACCTATAGACGCCGAAACAGCTGAACCGATTTTCTTGAAATTTTACATGGTTGTACTATAAGCATCTGCGAGTGTTCTTAGCTAGGTTTTGTGTCGAGGTACCCCCAATAAATATTGAAAATCGATAATCGAAAAAATCAGGTTATAAAAGGAGTGGTCCGATTTTAATCAAATCTGATACACTCATAGACAAAGACATAAGAAACGATATTCAGAAATTTCAAGGTTGCAGTTCTTACAATAGTGCAGAAAATTTGATACCAATACCAGTAAATCAAAATTTGACTTACATCCATTCATTTTTCGTTCAGTGTACAGTTTCACTTTAACTGGAAACAACTATTGCTTTTTAGTCTTTCATGCCAATGTCCAAAGAGTCTGAGCTCCAGGACCATGGATTAGTTTTCAAGCTTTCATTACACCCGAGCAACGCCAGGCTATACTGCTAGTATATGTATAAACAAGATTTGGCATTATATAACCCACTGGGTTGATGTGCCATGTAAAATCTAAGTAACTTATAACAAATGTTCAAAATGTTCTCTGCTTGCTTCTATAGCCGTGTCTGTTGATTCATTGACTAGTGGACCATTGAATGGTTTCGCAGACCTCATGACATGGTGATGAAGTGTCTTAGCCTTATTAATGTTTGCTGCATAAACCAATTGTTTTAGATAAAAATCTAAAGGATTGATGTCAGAGGAATGTGCAGGCCGTGGAACTGGTCCTTTCTTACTTATCCATCTTTCATGTTAGATGTCAGCCAGTGCATCACAAACATGGTGACTAAAATGTACTGGAGGGTTATAACCCGTTTTTTAGGAGTTATGATATCAAGCCTTACTTAGGCAGCTGCTGTGACGTTTGTAAGAAAAACTTTGAATTCCAATGTGTTTTTTTTTTCAGACTATTTAAAGCTCTTTAATCTTGGAACTATTTTGAACTTTTGTTCTCATCTTGGTTGATATAGATGTTATAATAGATACACTATTTCGACCAAGTACCCACTGGTCATCATCAGGTGTCCATAGATTGGCTGATGTGGATTATCTCGTTGATTATTGCGAAATATCTATGGACACCTGACGATGACCAGAGGGTACTTGGTCGAAACGTTGTGTCTATTATAACACCTATATCAACCAAGATGAGAACAATAGTTTGAAATAATTCCAAGATTATTGAAAATTACTCATCTCAGAAATAGATACAAATTAAAGCTCTTTATTTAAACAACTAGCCTATCCCATTTGTTTCAGCAGGATTGTGTTCTTTATTCTATAATCTCCCCATTTCGGAAATTTATTAACCAACTAGCAGTTTAGCCCGGTTTCACTCAGGTAGTTTAAGGAATAATAAGAATAAAAGACATGATGAATTTACATAGCAAATACTGACACAACGTCCACCCTCGTTACTTTTATAGATAACAATGTAGAATGTCTCTATTGAATTAGGGTGGGAGAAGAAGGAGCAACATATATAGATATCGATAATATAAAGTGGGGTGATCGATTCTACATTATAATTGATACATAAACTGATCCCTGACTTTGTGGGGTGATAATATATATTTTCTATCCTTAATTTTGGCTTTCTGAAAAATTTCAAGGTTTCGTGGGTGACCGCTTGGGAATACCAGGTGCTGTAAGTGTTTAGTGATGGATGTGCATTGTGGTGCAGTGGATATCGGCTCGGAAAGAGAAATCGGTGAACCGAGTTCAAATTTACAGTTGAATACCCTGCATTCACGTAAGCACTGGTACCCTTGGGAAAGGTATTCATCCGTCCTTTTTCTCTAGTTATGGATTAAATCACAGGGTAGGACTTGGGGACCCTGCCCTTTAAAACAAATCCCAATGAATCTTGATACTCGAAAAGAAAAAAGTATTACTAAACACAAAACTTATGTAAAAACAACAATAAATTGTTGAAAGAAAAAGGTATTACCAGCAATAAATAAATAAAATTTGGTTGGCAATAAATGACCAGCCGAGGTTGATATGCCATAAAACAAAACAACCAACAACCTCTGCATACTTTTACTACTTTTTCAATGTCTTCATCCATTTTGGTCCAATATACACAGCTTCTCATGAAAGATTTAATCCTTGAAATTCTCAAATGTCCAGTATGAAATTAGTTTGTTATTCATTTTTGTAATATGGTCGGTATTACAACCCTTTTTGTAAGCATCACTACTCCAACAAATAATGAGTAAAAATTCAAGTCTGGATTGCATTCTTTCTTACTTTTCAAGATGATTTTTTTTATTTCTGCAACAAACTCTTTGATTTTGTTCAGGGCAGCTAGTAATTCATCTACTACATTGCACAATACAGAGTGGGGCAGAGCAAATTGCTTATTTTAATTTGGTGCTCTGAAGCGATGGTTGCTCTGAGGATAGTGGGGAGGGGCTTACTAGAGAGTGTGAGATTTAAAGTTTGTTCTAGCCAGACGGTGCCACAGCACACACAGTGCACGTGTCAATAACAGTTTTGCAGCAGAACTTTCCAGGACACCTCATCTCTTTGAGGGGCAATCTTCATTGGCCAGCACGGTCCCCTCATTTATCACTCTGTGACTATTTTCTATCAGTCTACCTGAAGTCAATCATTTACAATGATCGTCCTAACACCCTGGCTCACCTGAAGAACAACATTCGTCAAGCAAACATACCCACCGATATGCTGGAAAGACTTGACCGAAACTTCGGAGTATGATTAACCCAGTGTATTGAGCAGAATGGACGCCATCTGACTGATGTCATTTTTAAAGCTTATAAAACATAAAATTTAAATGTTGTAATTGATGCTGTTTAAAGAATTCCATGTATATCTGCATTACTTTTGTTTTATTTGTTATTAAATAAGCAAGTTGCTCTGCCCCCACCATGTAAATTTTTTATTTCTTTTTCACTCTATAATTTAATTGGAGTAGATAGACTAAACTATCACCCGGTCCACACTCCTCCCACATCTTTTTAACAGGTGAAGAGACTCATTCCTTGTTCCCTGTTTAGGATGTGGTTTCCGGCTTTCTCTTTTCCAATCTTCTCACTTTGTTTTTTTTTTTTCAATTGGAGTAGATAGATCTATCTATTGCCCGGTTCACACTCCACCCACATCTATTGAACAGGTTAAGAGGCTCATCCCTTGTTCCCTGTTTAGGATGTGGTTTCCGGCTTTCTCCTTTCCAATCTTTGTACACTTACATAGCCCCCTGCGCATCAGTGGTGTTACCCCCTCGCTCGGGGTGATAGGATTAAAAAAAAGAAAATAATAATGCTGCAGTGACAGTGTTTTCAAACAGTTCAGTATTTTTTGGTATCAATGCTGATAACCATCCGCATGCCCTAATTTTTTGGACGGTTGTTATTCCATTGTAAAATCATAATTTAATAAGATAGTACACTTGTGTTATGGCTTACAGCCTATCACGTTGAATATGCCGGTTCTGGCTTGATCACCAAAGTTAAGCAATGTTGAGCCTGGTCAGTACTTAGATGGGTGACTGCTTGGGAATGCCAGGTGCTGTAAGCATTTATCATCTGAGTTGAATGGTCAAGCTGAGAGGTTTGTTGACACCTTTAAATAGGCATTAAGAAAAGCTAAAGTCTTGGAAGTGGAAGATACAGGATTTTTTGAGTGCGCATTGAATGATGTCAGATGCAAATGTCACCACAAAAATGTCACTTGTAGAGCTGCTCATGTTTGCTAGGAAAGTGAAATCTATTTTTGACAAATTCTTTTTCTTTGTGCCATGTCCCTTCAGGACATGGGCAAACATGGTCTTTCACTCTCCCTATCTCTTGTAGCTATTAACACTCTTTCTTCTGTTATCTCTCTTCTGTTATCTCTCCCAAACCCAGCTCTGCCATTTATCTGCTAAAGTCCATCAAGTATGTCAGGTGTTGCTTTCCCCTGTCTCTTCTTCCCTCTATCCTTTCCGTGTATCAGATTCTCCAAACCCTGCTCAGCTGTCCATCTGCTCAAGTCCATCAAGTATGTCACGTGTTGCTTTCCCCTGTCTCTCCTATCTGTTCTGTGAGTATCAGATTCTTTAAGCCATTCTTCATGTCCCAAAAATTTCAGATGTCTTTTGTTGATGTTAAGCATCGGTTTCTTTTTCGTTCCTATCTTCTCCAAAACCTTGCAATTGCTCATGTGTTTGGTCCATGGCATCCTCAGCATCCATCTTGAGAACCACATTTCAGTTGCTTACTGCCTGGAAATAAAAAGAAAATTTTTAAAATTTCAAAACTGCTAGATCATTTAAGATTGACTTTTCCCCTCTTTTCATGTGATTAAAATAGAATAGTCCATTATCTATGCAGGGTGTAATGGTCATGCAAACTAATAAACAAAGGGACGCACACAATTATAATAGGACAAATGGAACTGTCCGACTGAGATGTTCTAATTATTTATTTATTTTTTTTTATAATCATATCACCCTAAGCAAGGCATTTTACTTTCACTGTTTTGCAGGGGTTTACATAAAAGGAAAGTTATGAAAAAGAGTGACAGGTTTTAGGGGGTGTCAGGAAGTGTGTAAAAGAAGGCTGAGAATACTGATGAGAGTGGAGTGGATGAGGAAAGAAGCATGAGAGAGAAAATACAAGTCAGTAAGATAGGAGATGACTATTTACATTTAAATTCTTGGAGAGTGTAGCTGTCAGGGAAGCAAGTAAATGGAAGGGAATTCCACAGGCGGGAAGTGCGAGAAAAGAAACTGATGGAGTAGAATTTGCATTTACAATTTATTGGTTTCACATTAAAAGGGGTGGGACCTAGTTGCTAATCTTGTGGCTTGAGTAAATTTATTTATAGAGGACACCAGTGAACTAAGTATGGGGTCAGGAAGTTTTTTCTGCCTGAAAGATTATTTATAATGATAAAAAATGGAGAAATAGCTGTTCGATTGGGCTATTCTAATGATAAAAAGTGAGGAAATAACTGTCTGATTGAGGCTATTCTAATGATAAAAAGGGAGGAAATAACTGTCTGATTGAGGCTATTCTAATGATAAAAAGTGAGGAAATAACTGTCTGATTGAGGCTATTCTAATGATAAAAAGTGAGGAAATAACTGTCTGATTGAGGCTATTCTAATGATAAAAAGTGAGGAAATAACTGTCTGATTGAGGCTATTCTAATGATAAAAAGTGAGGAAATAACTGTCTGATTGAGGCTATTCTAATGATAAAAAGTGAGGAAATAACTGTCTGATTGAGGCTATTCTAATGATAAAAAGTGAGGAAATAACTGTCTGATTGAGGCTATAAGTCCCAAATTGGGGGGACTAAATTTGGAATTGGCTTTTTTCTAATTCACAGATGATGTTAGTCTCAACTATTTTAAAACGTAGCCCCAAAAGGTGCAAGTTGTGAAATTCAAAATTTAGTATGACTAGTTTTTTGTTAGTACTGCTCAATTATTACTCACCCTACTTCCACTGCGTCCAAGTATATACTACCTGGCCCAGGGATTGAACTCATAATTTTTTTTTTTATTTTTTTCTTAATCGTGTCATCCCAAGCAAGGCATTCCACTGCCACTATAGCATAGGGGGTTACACAGAGATTGGGTATAGAAAATGTCAGAAGGAGGGTGATAGATGACTTAGGATGTACATAAGGAGAGAGTTGGAGAGAGTGGGTGTGAGTTAGTGTGTTAGGAGGTGTCTATTGACCTTACATTTAAACTCCTGGAGGTTGTAGCAGTCAGGGAAGCAAGCATGCGGTAGGGAATTCCACAGGCAGGAAATGCAAGAGAAGAAGCTGTTGGAGTAGAAATTGCGGTTACATTTCATCGGTTTCACTGTAAAAGGGTGGGACCTAGTTGCCAATCTAGTATCTCGTGCAAATTCACATCTAGGGGGCACCAGTGAAGAGCTAGACAGGATATCTTTAGACATGAGTTGTGGAATGAGAGCAATCTGCCCCTGTAGATTTAGTTCAGTTACAAATTCCTTGTAGCTTACTTGGATTGACACACACCTGATGAAGACCAGAGTGTGCAATGGCTGAAACATTGCAATAACAACAATAAAGATGAAGACAATAGTCAACATGAAAATAATATAAATAATGAGTTTTTGTTTAATATTTTAACAGTTTTCTTTTTTTTTTAATCATTTTACCCTAAGCAAGGCAGTGCTGCCACTGATATGCAGGAGACTACAAAATAGAGTTAAAGTTTTAGGCAGGAGGAGAGTGAAGAGAAAAATAAACCAGCTACAGAGAGTGAAAAAGAAAGGGCAAGAGAAGGATGTGAACACAGGAGTGAAGACAGTTGTGAAGGTAGAGAGAAAGGAAAAGAACAAGATACGAGGGGTGATGTAGAAAGGACTGGAGTCAAGTGGATAAGAGATGGGAATTGACATTGCATTTAAATTCCTGGAGGTTGTAGCTGTCAGGAAAGCAAGTATATTGAAGGGAGTTCCACAGGCGGGAGTAGAGTGAGTGAGTTTTGTTTAACAGCATATTAAGCTCTGTGGGTTATTTAATGCTAAAAAGGTGGGGTTTTAAGGTATTTTTTTAGTGTCCGTTTTTCTGAGAAGGTTGATTTAGTCAGATTTTGATGAAACAATCTTTTTTATTTTTTTCTGTTTTAGAAAAATGAAGATGTCTTCTACTTTTGATTTCAAAAATGTATTATGTTAATAATTTTTTCCTTCAAAAATGTATATTTTTCTATAAAAGTCAATTTTTATACTTTCATAATGTTTTGATGTCAGTTTGAGTGTGGGTTAACTATTTCCCCATAATTTTGACTTTAACATGTGCTACTACCCAGTATCAGGGCAGACCTGGGAACAACAGCAATTAAGAGGTGGTTCCATGCCCCTCACAACCTCCAAATCAGAGGAGTTGCTGCCAGATGCAGTTTACCGTCATACCCAGGACCTGCTGGAGTATAATTGTCGCTTACATTTGGTTGATTTTTTTTTTTTTTTAATCATATCACCCCGAGCAAGGCGGTAACGCCACTGATGTGCCGGGGGCTATGTAAGAGTGAAAAGATTAGAGGAGAGAAAGCCGGAAACCACATCCTAAACAGGGAACACCTGTTCAATAGACGTGGGTGGAGTGTGAACTGGGCAATAGTTTAGTCTATCTACTCCAATTGAAAAAAAAAAAAAAAAAAAAAGAAAAGAAAGGTGAAAAGATTGGAAAAGAGAAAACCGGAAGCCACATCCTAAACAGGAAACAAGGGATGAGCCTCTACACCTGTTCAATAGACGTGGGGGACCTTGTTGCTAGTCTGGTTGCATGAGTAAATTGTTATGGAGGGAGCACCAGTGACCTTTTGTATTCATAATTTGATCACTTATCTCATCATCATCTCATTCTTTTTACACCCAGTGGTGTGTAGGGCAGCAACTTTTTGTTACTGTTTCTGTAACAACTGTTTTTTTTTTTTTATATGCCAGGGTTGTTAGCTCTGCGCCCAACCCCCAAACCTGGAGGACCGGTGGACCATTCGTGGTCCTTATGTTTACAGCACCTGGTATTCCCAAACGATCACCCATCTAAATACTGACCAGGCTCAATGTTGCTTAACTTCGGTGATCGGATGAGAACCAGTGTATTCAACATGATATAGCCATAAGCTTGATCCTTTATAATCATATATATTTAATTCTATGGGTTATTAAAGGGCTTGGGGGCTTAATTGTCAGTTCCATGTCCAAACATATTTGTCAGGGTAAAAGAATAAAAGACATTTCTATTTTTAAGTACATTTTATATAGCAGGAAATACATTTTTAATTTAAAATTTGTTTTCTTTTTTTTTAAATTAGAAATTTTTTTTTTTAAAATTAGAATTTTTTTTTTTTTTTCACCAAGTGAAATAGTTTTCATGTTTTGACTTTTTCTTTTTCCAGACAAGCGGAGACCCTGTATCAGTGTTTGCCTTTGATGTAAAAAATGCCACTAGCACCCAGGTAAGTTATTTTAAAGTTGTGTTAGCAAAGTAATAGATGGTATTGTTCAGTTTGGCCTCTTTAGCCATCTTAATGGGAAGTGTTACTCATTAGGCATGTTTTATGAATGCTAAGGGCGAATGAAATTTTAAAGTGAACATAAATAATATTGTCTCTCTTCTACAATGTGCATTGTGTTTTAGTGAATATCGGCTCGGAACGAGTAATTGGAGAGCCGAGTTTAAATTCCAGTTGAATTCTTTAATTTACCTCCGCGCAAATATCTATGGATTAAATAACAGGACAGATTGGGTTCTATCTTGGCTGGCAACCAGTCTACCGCAGAAACTAATGGCAACCTACTGCGGGATAATCTTCTGCCTAGTGGGTCATGTTTCTTTTGAGACATGGATCACCCATGTGTGTATTACGTATAGCACTTAACTGACTTCTACAATAGTTGTTACATTTGCATACAAATTTCATCCTTGATAATGGCTAAAAGTATAACCAAAGCACTTGGATATCTAAAACCTTTGGACAGTCTTTTCTATTATAATAATGATCGTTGTGTATTCGTGTATGTGTGTGTATTCCTCCTGTCATGCTCAACGGTTTGGATTATTTTTTTTTTCTGATGTCTTAATGTAAGATACTCAATAGTAGGTATATCAATATATTTGTTGCCATCATTTTAGACGGCATATGAATATAAATATTTTGCTGTAAATTTTGACAGCACAGGCCCACTTGTTTTTATATAATTTATGTCCTGGAAATAAAAAAAATTATAAGATAACATGAAAAATTATATAAAAACTTAACCACTCCCCCTTATCAATTATTTTTAATGAGACTTGCATAAAAGAGGGATTATTGCCTAAACACACACACCCACACACATATATATATACTAGCAGTATAGCCTGGCGTTGCTTGGGTGTAATGAAAGCTTCAAAAACTAATCCATGGTCCCGGAGCTCAGACTCTTTGGATGTTGGCACAAAACACTAAAAAGCAATAGTTGTTTCCAGTTAAAGTGAAACCATAGACTGAAAGAAAAATGAATGGATGTAAGTCAAATTTTGATTTCCTGGTATCGATATCAAATTTTCTGCACTATTGTAAGAACTGCAACCTTGAAACTTCTGAATATCGTTTCTTATGTCTTTGTCTATGAGTGTATGAAATTTGATTAAAATCGGACCACTCCTTCTATAACCCGATTTTTTCGATTATCAATTTTCGATTATTTATCGGGGGTACCTCGACTGTTGTACTATAAGCGTCTGTGAGTGTTCTTAGCTAGGTTTTGTGTCGAGGTACCCCCGAAAAAATCGATAATCGAAAAAATCGGGTTATAGAAGGAGTGGTCCGATTTTAATCAAATTTGATACACTCATAGACAAAGACATAAGAAATGATATTCAGAAGTTTCAAGGTTGCAGTTCTTACAATAGTACAGAAAATCAATAATATATATATATATATATATATATATATATATATAAAAGACAAGATGTTTGTGTGTGTGTCTGTTTATCTGCCTGTATGTCTGTATTTTTTTCAGCCCTTTTGTTTTAGTTTTTGCTTTGGGTTTGGCTCTAAGTAGGTATAATTGTAGTTCTTAGTTTCAGCCATGATACCATTTACTCAGAGGACTTATTTAGCCTTCAAAATTCAGTTTACGACAAAAAAAACTTATTTGATATCAATACCAGGATATCAAAATTTGACTTCCATTCATTTTTCTTTCAGTCTACAATTTTGCTTTAACTGGAAATAACTATTGCTTTTTAGTCTTTCGTGCCAATGTCGAAAGTGTCTGAGCTCCAGGACCATGGATTAGTTTTAAAGCTTTCGTTACACCAGAGGAACACTGGCCTATACTGCTAGTATATCTACATGTGTGTGTGTGTGTGTGTGTGTGTGTGTGTGTGTGTGTGTGTGAGAGAGAGAAAATCAAGGTGCAAATGACAGAATATGGCAAAGATATCTCAAGCATATCATCATCAATCAGCTTGAAGCTTTCCGCCACTTTTTCTTTCCCCAGAGAATCTTCGTCACATGTTATATTAATAAATCACAACACAACCTATTTCAGAAACTACTGCAGAAAATTAATTTAACATCAGACTGTGAAATCTGGCCTTATCTTTTTCTTTCAGTATGGGGTCAATTCTTTTCCTATTTTTCAAAATTAGGATTTTTCATGTACTTGTGAATTTTTTTAAAAAGTGAAGATAGTTGTTTTTATGTTCATTACAGGCTCACTATTTACCCATAGCACTTACTACTACAGCTTGTCAGGATAGACATGGAAAGAACAGCAATTAAAAAGTGGTTCCATGCTTTTCAAAAAGTACAATTTCTTTATCAAAGCCCTTGCTACCAGATGTAGTATATCATTAAACCGAGGATTAAAAGAAGATGAGAAAGACAATTAAGTACTGATTCATGTTTCATTTTTTTAATCACTAATCCCAAGCAGAAAAGTAAAGACAAAAAAAATCGCAAATTAACATACCAAGAAGGTAAGACAGACTGACAAAGTTGAGCAGAAATACCGAAGTAGGATTCTGTTCTGTAATTTTCCCAGAATATTTTCGTAGTGGCCCGCCATCTTGGGGTAGTTGAATTCGAGAGTGAGAGGGGAAGAAAGAATGACTGATACTACACCACCTCTGTCCTTAAAAAGTCCTTCACACAGCGATACCACTGTGAAGTTGAAACGAGATTTAAACGTAAAAATTATTTGCAATAGCAAAATTCTACCCCTGTTAAAAAAATTCAGCGAGAATATTTTGAGGACCCGAGATGACATGCCAGGATTTGTTATTGGAGGCCACAACCTGAACAACATAATGTATGCGGATGATACAGTGCTGATTGCGGACGCGGAAAGGAAACTACAAGACCTCATACAGAAAGTAGCAGTGGAGAGTGACAAGAAGGGACTACAAATAAACTTTAAGAAAACTGAGTGCATGGTCATCAGCAAAAGATACAACCCAAAATGCCAAATACAGGTGGGGGATAGCAGAATCAAGCAAGTACAAAAATTTAAGTACCTAGGAAGTGTTCTAACAGAAGATGGAAAGTGCGACATGGAGATCCGAAGGCGAATTGGCATGGCAAAGGACGCGTTCCAGAAGATGAGCAAAATACTAACACACAGGAAAATCTCAATAGAAACGAAGAAAAGAGTGCTGGACTGCTACGTGATGTCAGTTCTTCAATACGGCAGTGAATGCTGGACAATATCATCGAAAATGAGGACAAAACTGGAGGTGGCCGAAATGTGGTTCTACAGAAGGATGCTATGGATATCGTGAACTGAGCATGCAAGCAACGAGGAGGTGTTGGAAAGAATGGCAACAAAAAGGTAATTGATGCTGAGCATCAGGAAGAGACAACTGAAGTTCCTGGGACATGCAATGAGGAAGGAGAGCCTGGAGAACCTGATACTGACTGGTCAGATAGAAGGAAGGAGAGACAGAAGAAGGCAGTGGATAACATATTTGCAGGGTCTGATCAGGTGGTTGACGGAACGGGGGTTGCCAGGAGCAACAGGCTCAAACATACTAAGAGCTACAAGGGATAGGGAGACATGGAGAACCATGATTGCCTACGTCCTGAAGGGACAGGGCACATAGAAGAAGAAGAATCCCAAGCAAGCCACTAAGATGCAAGGGGTTACTGAGTGTGAAAGACAAAAAAAAGCAAAGAAAATAAACATTATTAAAAAGCAAAAAGAAAAGAAGAGTAATTAAGAAGACAGGAGATAACGTTTGATATTGGAAAACATGGAACTGGAAGAGAGTTCTACAAGAGAGAAGTGTGAGAAAAGAAAGTCTTAGCATAGAATGTTTGGTTATATCTAGCCAATTTAACTGGGAACTGATGAGACCTAACTGCCAATCTAGTCAGTTAAGTGCCATATGTGATACACACTTGGGTGATCATTTCTTGAAAGAGATATGACTGACTGGGTAGAAGATGTGCCCACAGTGGGTTGCCATTACTTTCTGCAGTAGACTGGTTGCCAACCAAAACTATAGAACCAATCTGTCCTGCTATTTAATCCTTAGCTGGAGGAAGAAGAGACAGATTAATACTTTTCTCAAGTGTATTTTTGTGTAAGTGAGTGCAACAAATTCAGCTGGAATTTGAACTTGGCTCTCCGATTTCTTATTCTGACCTGATATCCTCTGCACCACAGCACACATCCTGCTAAGCAAATCTAGTAATTTAGTTAAATTCATAAAGTTTAGATATTTAGAAAGGTTTCTTAGGAACCTATTTTTCTAACCTGCAAGTTTTTCCTAAGTCTATACTACAGTTGACTGATTTTATTTTTTATATGCAACAAGCAGTATAGCCCGGCATTGCTCGGGTGTAATGAAAGCTTTAAAACTAATCCATGGTCCTGGAGCTTAGACTCAGCCTAAAGAATATTTGTGTGAAGTTTGGTGAGAATCGGATAAAAATTGCAGATTTGTATAAAGGACATACAGACAGATAAACAGACACACACACAAACATCTTGCCTTTTATATATATACATTATCGATTTTCTACATTATTGTAAGAACTGCAACCTTGAAACTTCTGAATATCGTTTCTTATGTCTTTGTGTATGAGTGTATCAAATTTGATTAAAATTGGACCACTTCTTCTATAACCCAGTTTTTTTTATTATCGATTTTCGATATTTATCGGGTGTACCTCGACACAAAACCTAGCTAAGAACACTTGCAGACGCTTATTGTACAACTGTGTAAATTTTCAAGAAAATCGGTTCAGCTGTTTTGGAGTCTATAGATAACGGACATGCACAGACAAAGTTCCATTTATAAATAAGTTTAGATTTAGATTTCCATTTAGGATGTGTGTGATCATGGCTCCTCACAACTTCCTGGCTCTTGAATCTTACACGTTGTTTGACTCTTATCATTCCTCTTTGTTCCCACACTCTTATCCAATCGCTCAAAGTTGGTAGGTAGATTTCTCGCTAATTTCCTTTGTTCTTCGATTTGAACTGTGGTTGATAAATTAAGGTGATGTGTAAATCTAATAGAATTAACATCATATAATTGTTATGGTGAACCACACCCATTCCTCAGATAATGGACTCTCCCGCCTATATTAATAAAAATTAACAGGAAGTTAACTTGAGAAGTTCTTGGAAGTTCTACAGTAATGTGATTGATACCGACTTGGCAGTCTGGCTGCAGTCACTCTCTCACCGGCATGACGAGGCTTCCCTGTGCTTCTTCTATAAATACTTTCACGGCTTCTGCTCCAATGAACTTAGATCACTGGTGCCTTTCAGGTATGAATTTGCAAGAGTTACTAGATTAGCAACTATGTTCCACCCTTTTACAGTTAAACTGATAAAATGTAACCGCAATTTCTACTCCATCGGCTTCTTTTTGTGCACTTCCCGCCTGTGGAATTCCCTTCCACATGACTGCTTCCCTGACAGCTACAATCTTCAGGAGTTTAAATGTAAGGTCAATAGACACCTCCTAACACACTAACTCGCATCCATTCTTTCAAACACTCTTCCCATCTATCCAACCCTCATCCTCGGTATCCTTACCTGTTTATCACCCTCCTTCTGACATTTCCTATATCTAACCACTCTTTCTCTTCACCTTCCTTTATGTAAGCCCCTGCGCAATAGTGGCAGTGGAATGCCTTGCTTGGGGTGAAATGATTAAAAAAAATATCTCATCACATATGAAACTGCCTTGTTTGGGGTGATATGATTATATCTTTCGTTCTGTTTTATTTCTCCGATGAACTTGGCTCACCGGTACCCCCTATATACGAATTTACTCAAGGAACAAGATTAGAAAATAGGTCCCAACCTTTTACTGTGAAACCAATAAAATGTAAACGCAAATTCTACTCCATCAGCCTCTTTTCTCGCACTTACTGCCTGTGGAATTCCCTTCCATTTACTTGCTTTCCCGACAGCTACAATCTGCAAGAATTTAAATATAAAGTCAATAGTCATCTCCTATTTCACTAACCTGCATCCTCTCTCCCTTGCTCCTTTCTCTGTCTGGGTGATATGATTAAAAAAAAAAAATTAATCCTTTTATCCAAAGCAGTCAGTTAAGTGCCATACGTGATCCATGTTTGGATGGTTATCTTTCTTTCAATCCATGACTGACAAAACAGAAGATTTTTCTCATGGTAGGTAACCATTTCTTTCTGTGGTAGACTGGGTGCCAACCAAGTCTATAGAATCCAATCTACCCTGCTATTAAAGCCATAGCAGGAGGAAGAAGAGGTGGATTAATACCTTTCCCAATGGTTATTTGCATGTAAGTGGCTGCAACAAATTCAACTGGAATTTGAACTCTGCTCTCCGATTTCTCATTCCGATTTGATATCCATTATACCACAATGCACATCTCGTGGGAACTGATATCTTGAAAGTGGATACAAAATTATTAAACAGTGTGAAGTCGGAAAGTAATGAGACAGGAATATTAAAAGGATATAAAGTAAGAATTCAATTAAAAGAAAATAGTTACTCACTCTTACTTTGAGTTTCACAGACGACTCATTCATGCTACGTTTGGTAGTTGCTAAACTGAAAATAGTCATAGAGCATGTCCCCCCTGGTGGTAGTAACTCGAACTCACCCATTGTTGTTTTACAAAAACTAGATGGCAATTTAAGAATATGTGGGGATTACAAAATAGGAGTAGACCACAAGATATGTTCCAATTCGTTCCCTATTCCTAATATTGAAACTACCATTCACGACTTTTCAGGAATGAAATGCTTTGTTGAAATGACGTCAAATCTGCTTATAACCAGATACAAATTGATGAAAAATTTAAATAGGTCAATATGATTAACTCTCCAAAGTTTACTCATGGGGAAGGCATACTGTGTGAGCATGTCTCTTTAGATTTATGACTGACTAGGTTGAAGATTTTCCTGCAGTAGGTTGCCAACAAATGTTATAGAAACCAATCTGTTCTGTTATTCAACCCATAGCTGGAAGGAGAAGAGGTGGATTAATACCTTTCCCAATGGTTATTTGCATGTAAGTGACTGCAACAAATTCAACTGGAATTTGAACTCTGCTCTCCGATTTCTCATTCCGATTTGATATCCATTATACCACAATGCACATCTCGTGGGAACTGATATCGTGATAGTGGATAAAAAATTTATTAAACAGTGTGAAGTTTAAAGTAATAAGACATGAATATTAAAAGGATATAAAGTAAGAATTCAATTAAAAGAAAATAGTTACTCACTCTTACTTTGAGTTTCACAGACGACTCATTCATGCTACGTTTGGTAGTTGCTAAACTTAAAACAGTTATAGAGTAGTCATAGGTAGGTTACCATTTCTTTCTGTGGTAGACTGGGTGCCAACCAAGTCTATAGAACCCAATCTGTCCTGCTGTTTAACCCATAGCTGGAGGAAGAAGAGGTGGATTAGTACTTTTACCAAGGGTATTTGCATGTAAGTGAATACAACAAATTCAACTGTAATTTGAACTAGGCTCTCCGATTTCTCATCCCAAACCAATATTCTTTGGTAAAAGTTCATTTTAGGTGCCGACGGCTTTTCCCCCTTCAAATTTATTCAAAATAGCATTATTTCTGTGCAAATGTATATGCTGAACTCAAATCAACAATTAGTTATTGAAGAAACTTACCTTTTTTACTTTGAAAGTCCATAAAAAACGAACTATATCTTGCACTTTTTCTCTTCCATAACTCTGACGAAGTCATGTAATTAACTGCAGAATGACGTTCTATGTAGGCAGCAATTTTCTTTTGAATTTTGGTCAATTTTCTTCCTTTACTGAAACTTCCGGCGATGTACTTCCTATGAGAGTAATAAGCGTAGAAATACAATAGCGCATTACTTTCATTACTGGAAGTACATCGCCGGAAGTATCAGGAAATGAAGAAAAATCGACCAAAAATCATTCCCATACGCAGTATGTCATTCTGCAGTTAATTACATGACTTCGTGAGAGTTACAGGAGAGAAAAAGTGCAAGATATAGTTTGTTTTTTTTATGGATATTTAGATAAAAAAAGGTAAGTTTCTTCAATAACTAACATTTGATTTGAGTTCAGCATATACATTTGCACAGAGATAATGCTATTTTGGATAAATTTGAAGGGGAAAAGCGTCGGGACTTACAATGAAAATCCTATTCTTTGTACCACAATGCATATCTTTCTTTCCTTACACAAGCAATAAAAAGCTGAATAAACTTTGAAAACATCCCTAAGATTTCTTTAACATGATGCAAAAAGTTGGTCTTGCGAATTTCTGTTTATATTTCTGGTACATACTTGTTGAGGATTGGTGTATAACCATATTTTTAAATAACTTTTTCGTCTTCTTTTTTCAAGCTTCAGACTGCCCAGTCAGCTTTCAAAAGAATGCGCACATTACGACACCCAAATATTCTTCCATACGTTGATGGATTGGAGGTTTGTAATTTTCTGCTTGATTTTATTTATTTATTTTTTTTAATGCATGTGTCATTATTAAAATCTCGTTTCGCTCATTGACTTGATGTGACATCAATAAATTCTTTTTAAATTTTTTGTTTCAGTTTTTCTAAGAAAAATTGAAATCAATCCTGACCTCTCGCAAAACCGTCTCAGCACAAAATCTTATATAAACCACTTTTAGTATCTCATAATTTTTAAAACCTGTTGATCACTGCCTCTCATATAAACCATATTAATTTTTCATAATTTTTAGAAAGGTATGAAAAAGGTAGAATGTCATTGCTTCACTCCATCCAGCTATGGGTAAATAGCTGGATGGACTTGGTCCTATAACTTTGGGTGATGAACGCCCGGTTCACACTCCACCCACGTCTATTGAACTGGGGAAGAGGCTCATCCCTTGTTTCCTGTTTAGGATGCGGTTTCTGGCTTTCTCTTTTCCAACCTTTTATTCTTACATAGCCCCCTGCGCATCAGTGGCGTTATCGCCTTGCTTGGGGTAATATAATTTAAAAAAAAAACTAAAACATAATGACTGCTCTTAATTAAAAACCCGTTGTTTGGGGACCTTATGGCATACTAAGCACGAGTTCTTTGTATTTGGGTCTTACAAAAAGTGTGGTTCGTTCTGTACAATCTTTCACCAGTATAATCAAATGATATTGTGTGGGTAGTCAGGCTGGCTTCAAGTCCAATATATATATATATATATATATACACACTATAGTCATCCGCAGATAGATCTGTTTTGCTGTATTACAGCTCATCAGTACGGCTTAGACCCCGGTCGCTTCCTAACCCAGGATTGAAACCTGACCGAATCGGCGTCAGTCGGCGATTCTACCTCTAGGCCACGAGCGTCCAGTAGAAGAAGGCAGGCTTTCTAGTGCATATAAACACGCCCAATAGCAAGAGTACTCCAATATATATATATATATATATATATATATATATATATATATATATATATAAAACATCTACTCGAATATAAGTATCCATTAAGAAATAATGTTTAAAAAAAAACATTAAAATTTTAAAAATGCATATACAAATTAAGAATATAAAGGTTGGTTGATTTTACATTGTCAACCATTGTTGGGTTATTTTAGTAAAATTTTTATATGGAGCACTGAATGAGGCCTGAATCCGCTACTTGGTAGTAATGGACAACCAGACTAGCCTTGTTAGCTATTATCTCACATTGAGGCACTGATTTTACTTCAGGATTGATTGAATAATATTTTTTTTTTTTTTTTTTTTACAACTTTTTACAGGTTCTATAAAATCACAAAATATTTTTAGATTGTAAAAACATTTTCGAATAATAATGATTTTTACTGATACAAGTTCTACTAATTAACCCATAGCTTTGGGGAGAAGAGGTGGATTCATAACTTTTTCCAAGGGTATTTGAGCTTAAAGAAATATAACTAATCAGAGTTGAA